>PVJH01002250.1:0-174909 GCA_004026705.1 Nesogale talazaci | reverse complement strand
CCCCCCCAAATAAATTAACAGGCAATTTATTTGTTAATACCATTAATTAAACATTTAGGGGCTGAGCCCCGGTGGCACAGTAGTTGTGCGCAGGACTGCGGCCCACTGGGTTAAGGTTCAAAGCCAGCAGCCAGGCTGGGCCTCCTACTCCCACCACCAGAGGGCAGTGATGCCCCCTCCCCCCCCCCCCAAAAAAAACCAACATTTAGTTAGACAGTAAAGTTTCGGTAATATTAGATACTGAATTCTTTAGGCAGTGTTCCTAAATATTTCTTTCTTTTATTTATTTATTTTTATTTTTTGGTGGGGGGGGCATCACTGCTCTCCGGTGTTGGGAGTAGGAGGCCCAGCTCCACTGCTGGAATTGAACCTCCGTCCCAGTGGGCCCCAATCCCGCGCACAACCACTACACCACTAGGGCTCAGCCCCCTAAATATTTCTTATAAATAACTTTAAAATTAGGAAAAATGAACACTATTAGCAGATAGCTTTAAAAAATTAAATTTTAATTACAAATGTATCAACTCAATTTTAATATCAGCAAATCACTTATGAGGTCTTAAAGTTATTCACTGGGAAAAAAAGTTTATATTTCCTCAAGGGATTATCACACCATCAGTTGATATCTTCATTACTCTTGAGGCAGTCAGATTTGTACCTTCTAAGATTTTGGGCTTCATTGTTTATCTAAATGATACTGCTTCCTCTTTCTGGAATTAGAGCATCCTTGGATAATAAAGGCCCAGAATTTGAATAATTAACAGGTTTAAAAGGGTTTTTTTTTTTTTTTGATATTAGGGAAAGGCTGTTAAATCCTCAGTTCCCTTTAACAAACTAAATCTCAAGAGACCAAATTCCTAAGTTTGTTACATTTCCAGTGTTTGTTTAATAAGCGGGCTAACTCTTAGCCTCTTTATCAAAGAGGGTTATTATACATCACTGCATAGCATTTAAAAAATATATATCCCTTCTTTCAAAAAGTAATAAACAAAACCTTAGGGTAAAACAGTGGCTAGCCCCCTACCACTACCCACTATCATGATCCCAATTCTACCTTACAAATCCATCCAGAGGATGTACACTGACACAAACAGGAACTGGAAACACAGGGAGTCCAAGGCAGAAGAACCCCTCAGGACCAGTGGTGAGAAGAGGCGGTTTGGGGGGAGGGGGTTGATACTGTGAGGGTGGAGGGAAGGGGGGATAGAAAGGGAAAACAGATTACAAGGATCTACATATAACCTCCTCCCTGGGGGACAGACAGCATAGAAGTGGATGAAGGGAGATGCTGGATGGTGTAAGATATGATAAAATAATAATTTATCAATTATTGAGGGTTCATGGGGAAGGGGAGAGTGGGAAGGGAGGGGAAAAATGAGCGGATACCAGGGGCTCAAGTGGAAAGCAAGTTTTTCGAGAATGAGAAGGGAAACAAATATATGCAAGTACTTGACACAAAGGATGTATGTATGGATCGTGATAAGAATTGTATGAGCCCCCCAATAAAGTGATTTAATTAAAAACAAAACAACCCCCATCCTGGGGAATGGTCAACAGAAAAGTAGGTGAGGGGAGACATTGGTCAGTGTAGGACATGAAAAAATATTTATAAATTATCGGGGGTGGGGGAAGGGGGGAAATGAGGAGCTGATACCAGGGTGGCTTAAGTTCAAAGCAAGTATTTTGAGAATGATGAGGGCACTAAGTGTACAAATGTGCTTGATACAATGGATGTATTTCTGGATTGAGATAAGAGTTGTACAAGCCCCCAATAAAATGATTTTTAAAAACTCAACAAGAACAACCCCCAAACCCTCAAACAAACAAAAAAGAGTGGATCCAAGAATAAGTTCCATGTTTTATCACGTGGTTCCCTTTATTTCTGGGCCAGGTGGAGCTGACAAACCTATATGGTTTGAAACACTGGGAAATTTTTTGTGAGAATCTGGATCTTTGGATTCTTTTGAAAACTGGAACCAATTTTCTTTTTTAAAAAAGGAACATAATTTGCATTCAAATGGATTATCGTATATTCACTAAGTGTAAGTGGCTTCATTCTTCCTCTCACACCTACTTTGTTGCAGTCATTTAATCTCTCACCTGGCCTTTATTGACAGGTATGCGTACTGAGCTCGACATACCGAGGGCATCTCTCTCTTAAGCGCACAACAAATTAAGGATCCAGTGCTAAAGAATGCACCACAACCTGATAACATTTTTGTATGTATGTCTTATAAACAAGGTTATCCTGTTCTGTAGCCTGGTTAGAGTCAGTACAATTCAGAATTACTATTGATAGATTATTGCTATCTAATTCTTAGGCCTGTTTATATTTTCCTAATTGTCTTAAATATACTTTTCTTTCCCCCCTTGATTTTATTGGGGCCTCTAACAGATTTTATAGCATTCAGTACATCATTTGTGTCAAGCATATTTGTACACATGTTGCCATCTTTGTTTCCAAATATTTTCTACTAGAGCCCTTGGTATAAGTTCCTCCTTCCCCCTCCTTTTTTTTTAATAAATCATTTTGTTGGGGGCTCATACAACTCCCATCACGATTCATACATACCTCACTTGTAGGCCTGCCACATTTGCACACTTATTGCCATCATCACTCTCAAAACATCCTCCCTCCACTCAGACCCTTGGTATCAGCTTCCCCTCCCTCTCCACTTCTCTCTCATAAACCCTTAATAATTTACCAATTATCGTTATTTTATCACATTGTACACTGTCCAATGTGTCCCTTCACTCACTTCCGTGTTGTCCGTACAGGTCTAATTCAGAAATACTTCCTACATTTAGTTGTCACATCTCTTTATGCTCTTCCCACCTGGAAAAGTTCTTTACAAGTTCCTTGCATTTTATGACCTGGGCACTTTGGTAGAAGATCCTAGGTCAGTTGTTTTGTAGAATGTCTCTAAAATTTCCATTTTCTCATGTTTAGATTAAGTTATAAATCTTAGGTAGGAACACCACAAGATAATCATTAACTACAAAATAAAGGGGGGTGGGAAGTTTTTTTTTTAATGATTTTATTGGGAGCTTGTATAACTCTCATCACAGTCCATCCATTCATCCATCGTGTCAAGCATATCTGTACATTTGTTTCCATCATCATTCTCAAAGCATTTTCTTTCTGACCAAGCCCTTGGTATCAGCCCATTTTTTTCTCCTCCTTCCCTGCACCCCTTCCTTCAAGAGTCCTTGATAATTTATAAGTTATTATTATTTTGTCATGTCTTAACACTGTCTGAGGATGGAAAATTTTTAAATGCTTTTTGTTATTAGACCTCAAATTTGACAGTAATTAATATCCAGTATCCAGTCATATGTCTTTATTATCTTACAAGTATCTTATTGTAGTTTGTTTAATTTAACACCTGAACAAGATCTATGCACTGCATTTGTTTGCTGTTTCTTAAATCGCTCAAATCTATTGACCCCAAAATCCAAAATCACTGCCATCAAGTTGATACTGACTCTTAGCACCATATAGAACAGGGTGGAACTGTCTCTTGCTTTACAAAAATGTTACTCTTCACAGAGTAGAAAAGCCCCATCTTCTCCTGCAGAGTAACTGATGGGTTCAAACTGCTGACCTTGCAGTTAGCAGCCCACTGAATAACCACCACAACACACCAGAACTCTCCAATCTATACAAGGGAACTTCAAAATTACATTTCAGTTCTGTTTTCTCGAAAATTTTTTGAAGTCTCCTCATATATTCCTCATTACTTTTTGTTTTTCTTTACAGTTTGTTAAGATAGCTGCCTTTTTTGGGAAGCAGTTTGATTCTTTTTTTTAAAATACTTTTATTGGGGACTTTTCCATCTCATTTTTTTCAGTGATTTTATTGGAGACTCTTACAGCTCTTATAACATTCAATACATCGTTTTTTTTTTTTAGGCATCACTGCCCTCTGGTGGTGGGAGTAGGAGGCCCAGCCTTTGCTCCTATGAGCTGGAATTGAACCTCCATCCCAGTGGGCTGCAGTCCTGCGCACAACCACTACGCCACCGGGGCTCAGCCCACAATACATCATTTGTATCAGGCGTATTTGTACACATGTTGCCATATTCATTTCCAAATATTTTCCACTTGAGCCTTTGGTATAAACTCCTCTTCCCCCCTCTCCCCCTTTTTTAATGAATCATTTTATTGGGAGCTCATACAACTCCCATCACGATCCATACATACATCAATTGTATGCAGGCCACATTTGCACACTTATCGCCATCGTCTCTCTCAAAACATTCTCCCTCCACTTAGGACTTTTCCGTCTCTTACCACAATCCATACATTCATCCAGTGTGTAAAGCACATTTACATACAGGCTGCCATCATCATTTTCAAAGCATTCTCTTCTCATTTGATCCCCTGATATCAGCTCCACATTTCCTCCCCTTCCTTCTCTCTTTCACCTGCCCTCCCTCACAAACCCTTGATAAGTTATAGATTATTATTTTTATATCTTACATCATCCTCTGTCGTCTCTCACTTTTCTGTTGTTTGTCCTTCTGAGAGGGGGTTATAGCTTAATCCTTGTGATTAATTCTCCCTCTCCACCCCTCCCCTCCCCTAATCCTCCTGGGATCGCTACTCTCATTGTTGGCCCTGAGGAAGTTATCTATCCTGGATTCCCTGTGCTGTGGGCTCTTGTCGGTAGCATTGTGCATGTTCTGGTCTAATCCAATTTATAAGGTAGAATTGAGGTCATGATAGTGGGGGAAAGGAAGCACCAAAGAAATAGAGAAAAGTTGTGTGTTTCACCGGTACTATACTGCACCCTGGCTGACTCATTTCTTCCCTGTGACCCTTCTTGTAGGGGGATGTCAATTGTCTACATATGGACATTAGGTCTCCACTCCCTACCCCCCTAATCCCCTTCACCTTGGGTATGATTTTGTTCTGATTTTTAGATGCCTGGTATCTGATCCCATCGATACCTCATGATCACACAGGCTGGTGTGCTTCCTGTGTGGGCTTTGTTGCTTCTCAACTAGATGGCAGCTTGTTTATCTTCAATCCTTTAAGACTTCAGAGGCTCTATCTTTTGATAGCTGGACACCATCAGTTTTCTTCACCACATTTACTTAGGCATCCATTTTGTCTTCGGCGATCATGTCAAGTAGGTGAGTATCACAGAATGCTGGATTGCTAGAGCAAAGTGTTCTTTTGTTGACGGAGTACTTGAGTTGAGGCTCAATGTCCATCTGCAACCTTAATTCTTAGCATCTAGATAGGAGTACATAGTTCTGTGCCCCTCTCATTATATATATTTACATATGTGCATGCCTGTATTTAGACCTATAAGTGTCCTTTGCCTCCTGGTTCTCTATTTTCTTTTACTTTCCTCTTGTCCCACCATCATATTTGGTCTTCATTCAAGTTTAGTAATTCCTCGCTGCTACATTGCTCTTGATTAAGCCCCAGTAGGCATCCTATGCCATTCTCTCCATTGATTTTAGTTCACTTGTTGTTCCCTTGTCCCTGGATTGGCTACTCCTCCCCCTCCCCACTGTTTTCTCCTACTTCCCCTTCTCTCTTATCCCCTGGAACCATTGGTCCTGTTCTTTTTATCTGAATTATTTATCCCACCTATCTTATTTAGATAGGCTTTCAGATACACTAATAAACGCAATATTCCGGCAAAGCCAAATAAAGCAACAAAAGAAGTCAAAAATCAACAAAACAATAGCAAACAAACAACAACAAAAAGAAAGCCACTGACAGAAATGAAAGTCTATAAATAGTTCAAGGTTTGTTTGTTGGCCTTTACAAGTATTTTTTAGTCATGTTTGCTGGGGTGCCACTGTTTCCAAAGTCTATTTTTGGTATCGCCTGGAGATTTCATTACTTTGCTCCCCTTGCTGCTCTGTTACATGCCCTTACCACTTCACCCAGCGTGATGGGGTCAGATTATGCACATTTCCCACCCTGTGTCTCCAGTATTGTCTAAATACTGGTTTAGACACCCTGCAGCACTGGTTTAGTGAAGGATGTTGTATCTTGTGGTGGGTTGGCGCTATGGTCCTCTCTGCATTGTCTGCTCTGAGCAGGAATATTGTCCTCAGGTCTTGGTGGGTCAGGATGCCCTCCCCTCCCTCTCTATCCCTTTTCATTTCTCCCTTTTGATCCTCTGCAGGTTGCCACAAGTGTTTATCGTGGCCCCTGGGTGTTCTAGTTGTCTGTCAAACTGAAGTTCATGGATTTTATGTATTTCAATTTGTCACAGTTACTGGCCTTACCAATGCTCATGTTTCTCATCAGTGACCTGTAAGAGCATCCTCAAGTTGGCTTTTGAGGCCTGATTCCAGTGATCCTTCATAACAACACTGCTTCTGCTGACTTCCTAGTCTAAATTTATCTTTTAGTTCCTGTTCTAACCCGAGAATCTCTTACATTCCACAAGAAAAGCTTTACTCGTCCCTTCTGTAGGGAAGGTATTCGAACCTCTAGAGGATTGGCTCATTGTTACTGAATTGATTACTGTTTCTAGTCTTGCCTTTTATTTTAATTTCTAACTTTTAAAAAAGGTGATCTGGAAACTAGAGAGCAAAGGTTAGTGATTATTGTTTTTTTATTTATTTTTTTTTTTTATTTTAGGCATCACTGCCCTCAGGTGGTGGGAGTAGGAGACCCAGCCTTTGCTCCTGGGTGCTGGAATTGAATCTCCAACCCAGTGGTCCGCATTCCCGTGCACAACCACTATGCCACCAGGGCTCAGCCCTTTTATTTTATTTTATTTTTTGGCAACCTAGTGATTATTGTAAGGATTATTTTGAACTTTAAGGAAAACCCAAAAATCAAAGCCTACAGCTATTAAGTTTTTATGATGTAACACCTATGTAGTAGGATCATACTTAATAAATACTGCTAATGTTGGTGACATCGTGGGTAACCGGATACCAGATGAGTTTCTGTTTTTTTGTTTTGTTTTTTAAGATTTGTATTTTTTAAAAAAAACCAAAATCTCACGCAACAAAAAACAGATTCATTGCCATTGGGTCATCCCAACTCATGGAGAACCCGAAAGGGTTTACAGAGTTGTAAATCTTGCCTGACGCAGTCTGCAGCATCATTATTCCATGGGGCAGCTGGTGAGTTTGAGCCATCAACCTTCCAGTTAGCAACTAAGTGCTTAACCACTGTTACACTTCTCGGTACAGCCTTCTGAGTGAGCTACTCCTTAATAAAATGCATTAGTAAACCTGATATAGATTGATTTAAAAAGAACCATTAAAAGCCACTTATTTTCTCTGAATTTTGTATTGCTAAGGTGAACAATCCTCTGTTCAGTCAGGGGTTAGTTAAATTATGCTTTATTTGGCTTACTCCTTAATAAGAATGTACCTCTTTTTCTTTCAAATTTTTTTCCAGTAATAGATTCTTTCTGACTTTCAAAAACTGATATGAGTTGCTAACATTGAGATGAATTCCTGATTTAAAAACAGAGCTACTCAATCCCAATACCAAGTATCTTCATTTTTTCCCTTTTGTTTCTTGATCTTTAATGAAACCAGAGCAAGTAACAAAATTTGTTTGCCATTTGTTCCAGAAAGTTTCTTCGGTGGCTTGTGTTATTGAGTTTGTTGTTGTTTTAGGACATTGAAGGATATCCTGTTTTCAGTTTAGTCAGAGCATAGCCCTTGATTTTCTTTGAATGCTTTTCTTGGCAGTCATCCTTTGTCTTTGATCCCCCTTGAATTATGATGAGTGTGGATAAGTTTCTGGCTCAACCTTTTTTCCCTCCATTTTTATGAACAAGTATTGCTGCAGATTAGAAGCTCTGGTGTTGTAGTGGTTATATATGTTGGGCTGCTAACTACAAGGTCAGCAGTTTTAAATAACCAGCCAGCTCTGCTCCAGAAAGATAAGGCGTTCTACTGTAAAGAGATAACAGTCTAGCTTTTCCTTTATAGCCACTGCGAGTCAGTATCAACTCAATGGAAAGGAGTTTGGTTTAGTTTTGGAGTGTTGTAGATTATTTGTGATAAGATACTGGAAAATAATATTTAGAATTAAGAGAAATGATTTAAAAAGAATCAGCATTTGACTTCTCTTAAAAATCTTTGGTGAGTGTTTGCAATTGGGATTAAGTGATTACATGCACACTGAACTTGCACATTGTGAACGCTCATATTTTGGTTCATTAGTAATGCAATAATGGTGTTAAGGTTTTCTTATGTATGGATGGATTCATTTGTGTTTCTTGGATATAGATATCTTCATTAAATAGATAGTTTTTATTAAACCTTCTGTGGATCACATCTTGTGCCAAACACAGTGGAATATTTGTGAGTATGATACTTGACTCCCTACACTCATGAGTTTTATAATCCTGTGGGGTAGTCAGACATTATTTATTCAAGAAATATTTATTGAATGCTTGGTATGTGTGCTTAACTCTTCTTGCTATAAACAAAACTCTTATGGAGCTTATAATGTAGGCTTTTCAAATAGTGCAAAAAGAATTGTGATGGTTACGTATAGGATACCTTGGAAGCACGGAAGGTTACTTTAAACACTCACCATCCAACTCCCCACACACACAAAAATATGTGTCTGATTAAAGAAGTAACTAGAAAAATGGAGGTCAAGGTCACTGTCTATCCAGGCTCTTAGAAATAAATAGCTTAGAGGAATCGTGGTGTACTACCCTGTTTCTCACTCCCACAACCCCCTGAGAAAATGACAAACTACTCACTCTGCCTTTGATTTTCAACCAATGTTGGAGGTGAGTTGGGCCATTATCAGTTTTATCTTGCTGGTGTCATTTTACTTTAGAGCAGTGATTTCAGTGGCTTCTGTTTACTTGCTTTTCATATCTCTTTGATCAAACATAAATAAGCATTGTGATTGTTAGTGTCTGATCCGTGATATACTTGCTTTGTTACCCTGTAGTTTTATGGATTACAAATCAAGAAAATTGGCTTACACAAGTAACTTACTGAAAACAAGTAACATCCCTCAGTATGGATTGCATTTTTTTTTATTACAACTTATAAAGAAAGCAGACACCTTCACAAATGGGCCAATAAACAACATCATAAACAGAGGAAAGATTCAAGTTGTCAAGGATTTCATTTTCCTTTGATTCTTAACAATCAGGGAAGCAGCCATGAAGATAACACATGGTATATTGCATTGGGCAAATCTGCTGCACGAGACCTCTTTAAAATGTTAAAAAGCAAATATGTCATTTTGCAGACTAAGATGAACCTTTTTGACCCCAATTGTGATGGTTACGTATAGGATACCTTGGAAGCACCGAAGGTTACTTTAAACACTCACCATCCAACCCCCCCCCACACACAAAAATATGTGTCTGATTAAAGAAGTAACTAGAAAAATGGAGGTCAAGGTCACTGTCTATCCAGGCTCTTAGAAATTAGGCTCAGGGAATTTTTAATTGCCTCATAAGCACACAAAAGCTGGACAATGAATAAGAAGACAAAGAAGAGTAGTTGCCTTTGATTTATGGTGTGGATAAAGAATATTTTATTATGGAAGGAAGAATATTCCTTAGAACAAGGATGGTGAACCTTTGTTTCCAATACTTTGGTCATGTTTGCAGGAGGGATCAGTCCCTGGAGGACATCATGCTTGGTCAATTAGAGGGTTATGAAAGAGAAAGACCTTCAAGGAGGTAGATTGGCCCAGTGAACTCAAATAGAGCAGTTATGAGGATAGTGCAGGATAGGAAAATGTTTTTCTTTGCGCATGAGTTCAGCAACAGCCAACTAAAGACACTAGCATTTATGTCAGACATTTAACATACATTAACTGGAATAGTTTTATAAAGGACCAAAAATGTACCTTTCTATTTATTTCAAAATACCCTCAAGGGTAACTGGTGTGCTCTTTGATAAGGATAGCAAATGGTTTTTGGGAAAAAAATCGGAATCAATTATAAAACCCTCCCTTTGAGCGTGATGGTTATAGTAGTATCTATGACACCTTTCTGGTGATTGAAATTAAGTATAGCTTCCTTCAACAAATGTTTATTCAGCAACTTACATTGAAAATATATCAGTGAACAGCATAAAGCAAAATCCTTTTCATGAAGCTTATAATGAGAGGGAGAGAAATGCAACAGATTATTCACCCTTCAGGAGGATGGTGCCTCCATATAGCTATTGGTGCTTGCATTGTTAATATGAACATATCCTTTTTTTTTTTTAAATGGTAAGAGTCAATTAATTATCTCTGGGTTTGGTTGTGTCAAACAGACTTAGAAGAAAGTAATTTTGTGTCTGCACAAAGAGGTTGTTAAGACATTGACCGCTGTGGTAGTGCTAGTTAACTTTTATTCAGGGTAATTCATATAGGTCACTGTTTATCAGTCTGGAATCAGGACCCCTCGTCAGTTACTAACAAGAGTTCCCAGCATACTGGGGAGTTCTCCAAACAGCTGTTTGTGGGTGGTGGTAATGGAGAGGCAAACAGTGGGTTGTGTGACCAGGATGAGGTCACCTCTTCCACCTTCTAGCCTTCTTTCTTTCCGGTCTTTGACACCTGCTTTGGGATTTAGAGGCAGATGGGGCTATTTACTGAATTCTAAACAGCTGTTTGGTAGTGGCACCTATAAGACAAGGGTAGATATTTTTTATAGATGAGATTCTTCAGAGTGCTTCTGTGTCATAACAATGAAGAAAGAATTGTTTCAGTAGATTGAAATCCATTAATGTCTGATTTTAAGTATTTCAAATCACTTTATATAATCTTTTAATGTTTCCAAACTATCTTGCAGCATTTGGTTTTGTCCTACTTAGCTAGCGCAGGACCACCAGGTAGTTTTTTCCGAGATACCATTTTATTGTCACTTTACAGCTTAGAAACATTTATTACTTTCATTTCTCTAGGATCAATGTTTAGCTAGGCATTCAGACTTTCCTACCACCAGGTTCAGTCTTAATCTTTTCATGTTAACCTCTAATACTTAGTCTTTCTTAATCTTCTGTGGATCACTTTTCTTGTTTCTTGCTACTTTGCCCAGTATACTGTTTAATATCTTCCCTTTTTTTAACTACATAATTCTATTTGTCAAGAACCACTTTAAATATCACCTCTTTCCTCGAATACTTCAATTCCCAGGGATTCATTTTCCTTCTCATTTCTAAATTCTTAATACTTTTTCTTTTGCTCACAGAAACCAGTTATATACTTTCTGCATATTGTTCAGTCAGTATATACTTTTATATTGCTATTTAGTTGTTGCATGTTTATTTATCTAATCTCTTACGTAGGTAATAAATTTCTTAGAGACAGGAATATCTCTTCTATTTGGTTGAGTTCTTATTGAGTATTTTATAATATACTCCCTTTTCAATGGTAACTGCCGCTCAAAGCTAATGTCGCTTATGTCTAACGGCTAACTTAATATGGGGGGGGGGGGAATACTGGATTAGTGAATGGATATAATTCTCTTAATGTTTCCTTCTTATATAATCCCTTGTGCCATGAAAAGACATCTGTTATGCAATTCTAAGAGGTACAGTGGCCAAATGTCACCTGCTTTGCTACCTGATTAGGATCAGCATGACTCCATTCTTCTCCCATTGGTCACCAGGCTTTGAGGAGGCATACACTTTCTTCAACCTTAGCCACACAGAGCTGGATCACAGTCCGCAGATTAGTCAGCCACCTTTCTTTAGACAGCCAAAGAGACACCAACCCATGCGAAGTTACTGCCCCTTGGGTTTGTTAATTTGTTGAAAAACTCATAAAATCACCCTGGGGGTGTACCAAAAAGCAAATAAGCATACAAACAAAGGGACACATGGGATTGGGTAAGGCCTGGGAGAGTCACAGCACAAATCTCCCATGTCCCAAAGAAGGACATGCTACCATCACAGATGAATGGCCACCAGCCAGAGAGCCCCATCTGAGCTTGAGGGCTCGAGGCACTAATGGACTTCACCAGTCAACACCACCCCTCAAGTGTGTTCCCACTCGCTCTGGTCAGTCCGCCATTCATCAGCCTTAGGTCTGGCTGGAAAGAAACCTGAACAGAGGGCAAGTAGTTTTCCTTAGTGTGATTGCACACCTTGCAAATAATAAGACCTGAGTTGATCTTCATATTTTCCTAATTTTACAAGTGAAGAAACGGAGGTGAGGAAACTCATGATCTAGAATTGACAAACTACCGCCCACAGGCCACATCTTGTTCACTATCTGGTCTTTGTTCTGCCTGCAAGCCAAGAATGATTTCAACATTTTTTCATGGTTGAAACTAACTTAAATGCTATTTATACATGTGAAAATCATAAAAAGTTTACATTTCAGGTTCATAAATAAAACTTTATTAGAACACAGTTGTGCTTATTTAAGTATAGCTTGTACCTGCTTTCAGGTGACCTTGGTAGAGGGATGGATTGGGAGAAGTTTCACCGGCCACTCCATGGGGCTTTCTGTTCCTGGGAAGAAGAGTTATAGTCTCAGACACTCACAGGGGCTGTTCTAGTCTGTCCTGTGGAGTCACTATGAGTTGGAATCGACTGGATGGCAGAGGCTTTTGTTTTTGGCTTCCACACTGTTCAACAAAGAGGAAATGGCTTGAAAGCCTAAGATCTTACTATTTGTGGGAGAGCTGGAATTTTATCCTAGGCTTCCAAAAGGTCACAGTCATTGAAGACCTGTGAAGTACAGTTTGCCATCAGGTGGAATTGACTGTAGAGCAACTTATATCTAGTCCAACTTTAGAGACCATTTTCTACCATTACTAAGCATAGAATGAGGTCTTTGGAGAACATCTAAATATATATTGATATCTTGTTAAAATGATGAGAATTGAAGACTGAAAAGGTAAGCAAGGTTCTGTCACTAGGTTCTTCGAATCTTTGGATTTGGTTTTGAAGACATCAGGAAAGAGATAATCAAATTTGAAATTTTAGAAATTTAGTCCATAGGATCTAACAAGCTCGTGAGCAGTCATCCAAGGTACAGCAATTGGTCTTTCCCCGTTTGTATGGAAGATGAAAAATTCAAAACACTTGGAAATAATGAGTCCCATGGACTAATGGACCACACAAATATCAGTCATCACAACCCCGAGATCAATGTAGATGCTGCCTGGGCACCACTACTAATTGCTTTGGAAGGGATCATAATAGAAGATCCTGGATAGAATGGGAGAAAAATGTGAACACAATCAAAATAATAAAAGACCAAGCTTACTGGTTGGTAGAGCCCCTGATCTTATAGCCTTTTAGTCACCCTGCGGGTCTGGAAATGAGCTCACCCCCATGACTAGACTCTTAGGGATCAGCCCTTTGTACACATTATCTCAGGTGCTTCTCTCATTACAGTAAGTTAGATGCACATGGAGCAACCCTGGAGTTGAGTAACTCCATAGGGTTTCTGGGGCTGCAAATTTTTACTGACACATTTTTCTCCCAAGGAAAAGCTGCTGCCAGTTCAATTTGTCGGCCTTTCTGGTTATAATCTAAGACATAATTTACCTTATTTAACAATGAAAAATGTTCAGAGACATTAAGTATCTCCGCTCTTTGCACTGAACCTCTACTATGTCTCATTTTACTCTGGAGTAGTGCTGCCTGTCTACTTGGGACAAATCACTTTTTAAATTTTCTGAATAGCTCATAATTACTACAGAAAAACATATAGCTCAAGTAATTAAAGGAGGTCCTTTAATTATGTTACAATTCACCTTTTCTCCCAGGTTTATTCTTCTGGGACCAGACTTTTATTTTGACTATTTTTCTGGAAGTCTTTCATTTACATTTTTTAAAATGTTTAAGTAGAAGGTAAGTGTTTTTAATGCCTTAAGTTGACAGGCTTGCCATATACCCTAGGGGAAATTAGATAATTTGAAAACTGATAGATAAGATAAAAACACATTCCTAAGAGTTGCATGAGAAAAAATATTTTTAGAGCAAGATTTTAAAAATAATTTTCCTTCCCTGTTTATTAATGCATTCCTAGCTCTCACCTTGGTTAAACTAATTTATTTTATCAAATTCATTAAACTTCTTTAAAACTGTTCCTTGGTTGAAAACTCTTACTTGTTTGAGAATATGCTTGGCACTATTATAAATGGGAGAAAGCAAAGCTTTCTACTTCCATAAAGAGCTACAGTCTGATGTGGAAATTGATAAGATGATACTAAAGACAAATGGAAATTGAATTTACCATATGACCTAGCATTCTCCTTACTGGACATATACCAGAAGAAGTAAGAAACAGACCATAATACATATCTGTGCTTCAGTGTTCATCGCAGGGCAGTTCACAATTGCAAAGAATTGAAAACAGCCTAATATTCCATCAACCAATGAATGGATTGAAAAACTCTGGTGTATACATATGACGGAGTACTATGCATCCCTGAAAAACAGTGATGAATGCTGGAAGCACATTGTTGTTTGGGAAGAGTTGGAGGAAATCATGCAAAGTGAAGTAAGTCAAGCACAAAAGGACAAATACAACATGAGTCCACTGAGTTAAGATGAAAAAGTGCAAGGTGCATAGGGGAAAAGTCACCAAATGCATAAATTCCCGGGCAAGGTTCAAGCACTCTTGCAGAGGTTGGACCCAGCCAAGGGATGCATGTGGGAGCCAAATAAGAAGGGGGGTGGGTATGTGGGGAGGGGGGAGCACGTGAATGGGGTACTAACCCACATATGGGGAGGGGGTGGTTCATGGCTCCACAGGAAAGTGAGGAAGGGACCAGATCACAACCTGGGGCTCCAAGCCTTGAGGGGAACATACTGGTATGACTCAGCGAACTTTTAGAAAGGGTTGGGGACCAGGTTGAGTCCCAGCTATGTGGACTTCCTCCCCAGAAGAGTGCACTACAGAGGACAGCACTGAAGATATAGCCCGGGAGAGTGGTAGGCCTGCCCAGACCATATGGGAGCAAACTACGAGGGGAAGAGAGTGTGGGCCACATCCTGGCCCAACAAGCCTCTAGATCGACATTCCTGCACAGAGCAGCCAAATACACAGAGAGAACCTTGGGGCTGGCCCCACCATGAGACCTATTCCTTCACTGACCCACAGTGCTACAGGGGACGGCATTGGAGACATAGTGCGGGACACCCACTCCACTTCCACCTTGTGCAACAGAGCAGCAAGGGGAATAAAGCAATGAAGTCCCCGAGGAATTCCAAAAATAGACCTCAGAATCAGTGGGCAGGGCGTGGTGCTTCACCAAATCCAATGGGAACACATTCAGAAGGGTCAGCAGACAGACCTGAACCTACTTATAGCTTTCCCCTTTCCCCCCTCTTTTTCTCATATCTATTCATATAAGATTGGCAGGTAATCAATCCCAAAAAGAAAATGGGGCCAATGACTCTGGGAGGACATTGGATAGGAAGAGGTCGGAGAAAGGGAGTGGGTTGCCAATAAATCCAGGGACAAAGGAACAATAAGAGGTCTAAAATCACTGGTGTGGAGGGCGTGAAATGCCTGGTGCTGTTTGATCTAGTGCAACGTAGCTCAGAGAATGTACTGAGAACTGAATGAAGGTTGAACGTGAGAGTGGGACAGTAAAAGGAAACAGGAAAGAACTTTTCTAAAGGCAAAAGACTTTTCTAGTACAAATATGGGCATGCACATATGTAAATATATTAATATATAATGGTAGGGAGATAGGTCTATATACACATTTAAATGTTAAGTATTAACTAGCAGACAGGCATTGGGTCTCTACTCAAGTACTCCCTCAAAGCAAGAGCATTTTGTTCTAAGAAACTGGCATTCTGTGATGCTTACCTTCCCAACAGGATCTCTGAAGTCAAAATGGGTGAAGTCTAAATGAGTGCATAGCCAAATGTGGAACAAGCTGATGCTCCCTGGTTATTAAAAGATACAGTGCTTGGGGTCTTAAAGGTTTGAAGTTAAACAAGGGTCATCTAGCAGGGAAGCAGCAAAGCACAACTGGAAGAAGCACACCAGCCTGTGTGAGCACGAGGTGTTGATAGGATCAGGTATCAGGCGTCAGAGAACGCAAATAAAATATGACATGATGCAAATGATGGGGCTTGGAGTGGAAACCCAAAGCCCATCTGCAGACAATTGGATGGATATCCTCATGCAGAAGGGTCCCAAGGAAGGAAGGAGCCAGCCAGAATGCAACATAGTACTGACGGAACATGCAACATTCTTGTAGTTCTTTAATGCCCCCCACCCCCTATCATAACCCCGTTCTACTTCACAAATCCAACTAGACCAGATCATGGACACTGGTACAGGTAAGAGTTCTCAGCACACGGAATCTGGGACAGATAACCCCTCAGGAATATGTGATTATCAATACCATTAGGGTAGGGGGAAGGAAGGGGAGAAATAGGGAACCAACTGCACTAAGTGAAAAACAGAAATGTGGGCAAAAGGAGACAGCAGGCGGTGTAACATATAAAAACAATGATTTATAATTTATCAAGGGTCCATGAGGGCGGGGGTGATAAGAGGTATAAAAACCCCCAATAAAATGACTTATTAATAAAAAAATTTTAAAAAGAGGTACAGTTTGGGAAACCCACAGGAGCAGTTTTATCCTGCCTCATAGGGTCCCTATGAGTTACTGTAGTATTGGCTCCATGACAGCAAGTTTGAATTTTTTTTTCTGTTATCAAATAAAATGTATTCTTGATAGCAAATTTCTCAGTTATATGCTTTAAAACACCACGAGGGAAAAAAACAGAGTAAATACCTCATTATCATCCCTTGATTTCAGTGAAAAGAGTAGGACTGAGAGTTCAAATGTTAAAAATTTTCCTTACTGAGCTCTGCTTTGCAATAAAATTTGCAATTTTTTATGCTGTTGTTGTGTTGTTACTACTATAACCAAGATAGAGAACATTTCTTTTACCCCTGTAGTTTCCTCATGCTGCTCCACAGCCGATCCCCCACCACTTTCCCCCCAGTTCCTGGCAACCAGTCATCTGCTTCTATCATTATATTTAATCTTTTCTAGAATTTCATACAATATATGGTCTTTAAAATTTTTCACTTTGCAGAATGTTTTGTGATTCATCCATCTTGTATGTTTCAGTAGTTCATTCTTTTTGTCGTGGAGTAGTATTTCATTTTATAAATATACCTCTTATCTGTTCACTAGTTGAACATTTCATTTGCTGTGGTAGTTACATAATCTGGTGTCAGTTTGAGACTTAAGAGTGAAGGGATATGGTTCCCAAATGCTTCCTCCTACCCACTATCATCCCAGTTCTACCTTGCAAACTCGGCTAAACCAGGGAATGTATACCAGAGTTGGAAACATGGAGAATTCAGGACAGATGATCCCTTCGGGACCAGTGGTGGGTGTGGTGATACCAGGAGGACAGGAGGACGGAGGGAGGGTGGAATGGAAAGGGGTAACCAATTCCAGGGACCTAAATATGATCTGTCTGGAATATGGACAGCGGGGAAGTGGGTGCAGGAACAATAGCGAACTGAGTACAATAGAAAAAGTAATAACAATGTGTAAATTATTAAGGGTTCATGGGGGTGGAGAGGGAGGAAGAAGGGGAAATGTAGGGAGCTGGTACCAGGGGCCTAAGTGGAGGGAGGATGTTTCAGGGGTGATGATGGAAACAGGTGTGCAAATGTGGTATGCATACAATTGACATGTGTGTTGATCATGGTGGGAGTTGTATGGCCCCCCAATGGAATGATTATTTAAAAAGGGGGGGAAAGAGGAGCTTATACCAAGTGGTCAAATAGAAAATATTTGGAAATGAAGATGACAACATGTGTACAAATGTGCAGGATACCAAGGATGTATTGAATGTTATAAGAGCTGTAAGAGCCCCCAATAAAATCATTGAAAAAAAAGGAAAAAGAATGCTGGAAACATAGGTACAAATATGCTTTATACAATTACTTTATGGATGTTGTAAGAGCTGTAAGAGCCCCCAGTAAAATGATCTTAAAAGAAAAAGAAGAGTGAAGGGCTAGAGTCCAGTCTGGCAATCAGGTAGTAATTTGAAGACTTCCTTTGAGGCCTGGTGGAGAAAAATAGATCATTGGAGGTGGGACACATTCCCTGGAAGACAGTATTGACGACAAATCGATCGAGCCAGAGCTCTAGAGCCTGAGGAATCTTACGTGAAGGCTCCTGCCAGCACTGAGATGCTTCTACCGCCACTGGATCCACAATACCTTCCCCCAATGGCTTGTGATCTTCCTGCATTTGGTGTCATTGTATGTTTTGTCAGTTTGAAGATGAATTTATAGATTGCTATTGAATACATGGGCTGAGAGGTTTTTTAATGTAAAATTGCTCTTTTATTTATTTATTTATTTTTTAATTTTTTTTTTAAGGCATCACTGCCCTGGTGGTGGGAGTAGGAGGCCCAGCCTTTGCTCCTGGGAGCTGGAATTGAACCTCCATCCCAGTGGGCCGCAGTCCCGCGCACAACCACTATGCCACCGGGGCTCAGCCCAAAATTGCTCTTTTATATAGAATTTTTTTCTTATATACATGAGTATCTATGAATTTTGTTTCTTTAGTCTACCCACACTAACACAGTTGCTGAACAACTTTTTTGGTTTTTTGGTTTTTTGCTTTTATAAACAAAGCTGTGAATAGTCAAATACATGTCTTGTCTCAGCCCTTAGGAATCAATAACTCATTTAGTGTCCACTTAAAAATGGCTTTGTCTTATTAAGTTGTATGAGTTCTTTATATCTTTGGAGGTAAGTCTTTGTTAGATATGTATTTTGCAGACATTTCCCTCCTTACCTCTTTTGTTTTATTAACAGTGTTTTGCAGAACTTATTTTTTTAAAGAAAATTCAGTCTATTAAATTTATTTTGATGAACCTAATTTATAATGTTTTCTTTTATAATACAGTTTTTGGTCTTAAGAAATCTTTGTCTAGCACAGGCTCAGAGCTTCTCACATTTCTTCATTGAAGCTTGCAGTTTTAAAGTTTGTGGGCCATTTTCAAGTTAATTTTTATGTCTGATATGATCTAACGGTCAAGGTTCACTCATTTAATTGCACATTGATAGTCTTTTTTTCTGCACCATTTGTTATATACATTAGGCATATCCTATTGGCTCACCTTGGTATCTTTGCTGGAAATCATTAATACCACATATGTGTGGGGTCTGCCTTTGGATTCTGTTCCACTGATCTCTTTGCCATTGACCACAGTGTTTTGATTACTACCAGTGTCCAGTAAAAATGTCAGTTTTTAAAATTTTTATTAATATTTGAAAAATACCCTTGCAATGCCAATCATATCATTTCTGACACATGGCAAAAGGCACAAGCTTTCTGGAAGCAGACTGGTGTAGCTTTCTCTAAAGTGTAGGTAGTAGATTTGAACTGTTCACTTGTGAGCAGCCTAGCAACTTTGGGCTCCCCATTTGAAAATTAGAGGAAGTAAATTTAACTATAAACCTTGACAGACTTTCTGAAAATCCTGCATTCAGTATTTTTTAATTACAGCTTTATAGTTTATCTTTGTATTTTAGAGTTTAAATTTTAAAATTGTCTTCAAGAATGTGCTCTCCATTGATTCGCTAATAACCTTACGAGTTAGAGCAGGTTTTAGTATTTATATTTTTGTGATGAACAGTAATATTGTAGAGGCTTATGCAGTGTGATTAAAAAGGAAGGACTATACTTTCAACTGTACCACACTACTTTCATATGCTTGTTATCTTACAATGAATATTGTATGAGTATTCAATTACTAAGCTTTGTTTAATGAAACATGGAGCTATATGTGAAGAGTTAATAGTCTCTTTCATTGCAAAAAATTAAAAATGGACATATCAAGTAGGTAGGTGAGACAAATTTGTGGAAGAACAAGATTTGATGGTATTTAAAAACCTAGGATAGCAGATGAAATTAACAAGAAAATGTGATTACAGAGGAGGTCCTCAAAGAGAGCATTCCAATATTGACCTATTTTGGGAGAATTGTTGTCCATGAAGGGAGTGGGCACTGAGGTGTAGAGGACAAACCATGAGAACCTAATGTCTTGGAAGTCAAAGGAAGAAAAGATATTGGGAAGGAGAAACATCAGCTGCTTCAAGTGTTATTAAAAATATGAATAAAATAAATACTGATGCATAAGAATGGAGCATGGGATTAAGAAATGTGAGGAAAAACTTTGGAGATAGAGGGGGTATAGAGAACTGTTGTGAGAAATTTCGCTGTAAAGTGAAGCAGATAATTTGAGGTGAAAACTGGTATGGGATAAGTTCAGAAGATTGTGGTTGTTGCTGTTTAAGTTTTACATGAGATCAATTACATGATCTTTGTAAGCTGATAGGGATAGTCTAGATTTTATGTTATTTTCATGGTTACTTCTAGTTTAAAGTGACCAGATTTTAAGCCGGACACCATTGACCGGGGGGTGCCGGAGGGTGGGGAGGAGGTTCTTGATTAAAAATTTTGGTCTATATGGAACAACAAAACTTTTCATAGAATGCAAAAATAGTATTGTAGTATATTTATTTGATTTTTAAAACAGCGGGGGACGTTGTTAAATTGTTAAAAAGCGGGGTGTCTGGTTACTTTATTTTAGTTCCAAGTGCTTGGTGTCATTGGGTTCAACTTATGGACCGTTTTCCTGTGTCCTATTGCTGCTTTATGATGTCATGCCGTGTTAGTCTGAGCATGGAATCCAACCTACTCCACTAGCAGAGCTTTTGACACATGGAGACTCTACTCAAGGTTGGGGGTACAGGGATTTTCATTGTAGAATTATAAGCAAGTTAAAATGGGAAAAGTAGGTAACCTTAGGCCACTCCACTTTCTACTCCTGTAGAGTAACAGTCTAGGAAACACACAAGGGTCTGTGAGAGGGACTTGACTTTGATGGCAGTGAGTTTTGAGTTTTTGACCACATTAAAAAATACTACCCTTTCACCATTTTGTTAGCTATTTTCTTCCTTCTTCACCTTCTCCTTCCCAACTTAAGCAGAAATGGGATAGCCCCATCCCAAAATCAGCTCTAAACCTTTTGTGAATTTCCAAAATTAATCAACAAAGTGCCAATTGAAGGTTTCATTGACTTCTTTAGCAGCTTGACTAGCCAGCACAGGGGCTACATCATTGTTTTAACAGGTACCGCATTTCTTTGAAGGTAGTTACAGTTTTTAAAAATATCTCCCCCTTTTGTAATATTTGCCTTTTAGCTTGACACAAAACCAACAAAATCCAACACCCCAAAGGATAATACTTGACAAACTGGTTCAGTTCTAGATTGTCATGTAAACTATTACATAGAAATAGTACAGAGGCATCATCTGATCTCCTCTACTTTCAGGGGGAGGAGAGAGTCAAGGTCTGCATCATCTAACTCTTAGGAGGTAGAGGTCAGACAGACCTCCATCCTGCAGATGTTTGACCAGTTCTGACGCCAACCATCTTCCTGTGCCACTTGACTTCTGGGTTTAATAGTGTATTACAATGGCCACACAGCACTCACAGATCACTCTCATTGCCGCAGGATCTACAAGGGAACTAAGCACTGGGGAATAGGCAGTGCATAGTAACCACGGTGGTTCATACCTGGCCTAAGGGAGGATGATGAAGTTGTCTGCTCCTGTAAAGGTTTTCCATTTTTCAATGGCAAGATGGTGTTTGTTTGTTTTACAGGAAATAATAGGTTACAATTCCGGTTCAGGGAAAGTTTAGGATACAGTTCTTTAATCAAGACACCTTTTTAAAAACTGTATCCATAAGCTTGCCACTTTCTGCCCTTCAGCCCTTTGCCTTCTGCTTTGCTTGGGCAAGTGTTAAAAAGCTCTTTTTAACCCTGCTAGCAAGTACTCTTCCAACAAGTCTCGTGCCCCAAAGCCCTCAGCTCTCTCACTCTGGAATGGGAATACCATTGCCGGGGTCCTCAAATTACGGCCTGCTGGGTGTTTTTGCCGCTGCTCCCTTCCTGCTTAGCAGCTGACTCATTCCAAACCCGCAGTGAATTTGTTCCTAGTTTGTTTGTTTTTTTTCAATTATAGTCCAGCCTTCCAACGGTGTGAGGGACAGTGAACTGGCCCCCTGTTTAAAAAGTTTGAGGACTCCTGCCCATTGCTTTGTCTCTTGCTTGTCTTTCTGGTTTTGCTCCTACCACATTTCAGCCATTGCTTCTCACTGTCTTTTGCCATGTCCAGTGTCAGAACTTTCTCTTGGATTGAGGAGGTGTTTGTGCAGGAATCTCAGGTCCAAAGGACGTGTTCCATTCCTACCTCTTCTTTCTTGATGGCATTGGGGTCACCCTTTCTCTTTCTGGGATGACTCATTTAAAGTCTAACGTAACTGATCAGCCCAGGTTAGTGTTTCAATCACCTGATTTGTATGGTCCCAGCTCCACAAGCGTGGGACTTATTTACATTATTAGCGAGCTATCCAGTGTCCTTGGGTGGATCACTAGCACCTCCCATTTGCGTAGTGCTACTTGGTTATTTGATTGGAGTTACAAAACTGTGGCTACAAGGGCCATATTAAGGATTGCACAGCATGACCACATTATAAACTGCATTTTTCTTCTCTAGAATTGAATACAAAAGCTATAAGGGTTAGACCATTTTTTATTATTGTTATGTAGAACCAGTGTATAATGTTTACTACCTGTTGAATAAATGAATGAAGCTTGATGTAGGCCTTGGATAATGCATATGACTTAGGAAAGTTATTGAGGGAAGCTTCATTTTGAGATTTGCATTGTCATTTAGAGGAACTAGAGGAGCTGCTGTCGAGGAAGGGAGATCTTAAGAAACTACCATGGCATGTTTTGAAATTGTTGATTGGGGTTTACAGCACCCAGTGGCTGGAGCCTTCCAACTGCTCTGTGGAGGAAAGATGAGGCTGTGGACTTCCATGAATACGCCAGCCTTGGTAGCCCTGCAGGTATTCTGTAGAGCCGCTATGAGTGTAATCAACTCAGTAGCCATGGGTAGTACGGTGTTCCCATATGCCACCTGCTCGCTACACTGTTGGTATAACTTTTAACAAATTATTTTTTGAACTTTAAACTTGTTTTATAGAATGTAAAATCACATCTCAGACATTGGGGAAATAGAGACAAAACGAAATTACTTGGGATCCAACTTCTGACAAAATAATTGAAAGCACTATGTTGTGCTTCTCTCCAGTCTAGTGTAGGAGTTGGTAAACCTGTGACGGTAACTACTCAACACTGCAATTGTAGTGCAGAGCACATTAACAGGTGACAGTGTTGGTGCTCAAGGGAGCCACTATTTATGGACTGGGAAGCTCGACCTCGATGAAATCTTCACATATTACAGGGGAGTGTTCTTTTTATCCTTTTCTCCAAATATTTAAGAATGTGAAAACAGTGGTGAACACACAGATAAACATCCTTTGGGTATTTTCTTTTTTCAGCCAAAATCCATCTGTCATTTGTCATTCGACATTCTTTTCTGAGTCCAACTCGTTCTGAATCTAGCAGTTCCAGACTGAAGTAAAGCTTCAATTTTCAGCTTCATGCAACATTTGCTAACATATATTAATATATTGTTTATTAATTTCTACACTCTGCTTAGTCACCTTTCTTTGGCATAGATAGGGAGCTGCTCACTATCATCTGCTGAATTCAGGTAGGATGTACTGAAGGTTATACTTTAACTTTCACAGAGTTGCTTTGATTTTCTTTAGCTTCAGTTTGAACTCCCCCATAAGCAGTTATTCCATAACCTGTCCTGGTTGTGTCTTGACTTGTGATACTGAGATTCTTCATTTTATGCATGTGTGTATATAAAGCCAAGATGATTATATTATTTTTGCAAAACCTGAATAATGAGTCATTGATGACTTTAGAATTTGAATAGTACCTTTACATTCATTACGGGACCATGATGGTACTGTCAGGTAAGCATTTGACTGTTAAGCACAAGGTTGGCGGTTCAAATCCACCAGCCATTCCACAAGAGAAATAGCAGGCTGCATACTCCTCCAAAGCTTTACAGTTTCAGAAATCCTATGACACTGCTTTACTTTGTCTTGTAGGGTTGTCAAATCCTAATTGACAGTGGTGGGTACTAATCATTGTGAATTGGAAGTCAAAGTCGTGTAGGAATATAACAGCTCCCGTTTCAGACAAATGTTTAGAATGATAGGAGGGGGGAATAGCTTCTCCTATGAAGGGAGAGAGAAGCACAGACATGGCCACATTGGAGAAATTATGAGTTAGGTACCCTTCCTAATGTGTGTCTATTTCTACTCACTGTTGAGGGGACTCTGGGTAGTGTAAGTGGTTTAAGTGCTGAACTAATAGTTTACTGACTTAAACCTACCCAGAGGAGCCTCAGAAATAAGACCTAGATACCTGCTTCTGATTTCAAGGTGGTACAAACCCTATGAAGCAATTCTGCTCTGCACATGGGGTCACCATGAATCAAAATCTACTCAATAACAATGAGTGTATATATATATATACACACTCATTGTCTAATGATTTAATTTTATTTGCTTTCCATTTACCTGTTTGTGAACATCATACTCATTCTCTTTCCCTAGCTTCTGCTCTCACTGATGCTTAATGATTTGTAAGTTTCATCACCATTCTCAAATTGAATGTTAAGAATCCACCAGTGGGTGTCATTTTCCCAAGAGTCTAGATCTTATGCCTCGGTGAAGTTACACTTGTCGTTTCCATAGCACATACCCTTCCCAGGTCTTAAAGCACTAGAACGCTGTTAGGAAAAGTTCCCAGCCATCTCCTGCCACTTTTTAACAACAAGGGCTGTATGAGAAATAATAGATGAGGATAATTTGGAAACCTGAGGAATTAAAAAAAAGAATGTATCCTTTTAAAAGTGCCTGGCTTTCATTCACATTAAGAAAAAAAAATCCAGAAAGTCTGATAAATGGAACAGTTGGTTGCTGCTGTTGCAGAGTTTTCATACTAATTAGGTCCACTATTACCATCTCCCAGTCCTGAGATTCTTGGTGCCATCTGGAAAAGGGAGATGGACTATGTGTAAAAACAACAACCCTTTTTGCTAATCTCACAGCTTGATAAGGTCAAACCCATCAGTAGCAGGTCTGTTTTGTAGTCTTTGAGATGGTGGACAGTATTGCTTGGAGGCTGTGCCAGTTGAAGTGTGTGGATGGTTGGCTATGTCAGTCTTTATCTGTATCACAGCATGCTTCACAGTGAGTACAATATAATATGTGCACAATTCTTTGGAGAGAAAATTTACTAAAAGGTGGGTTTGGGGTGGGAAATAAAAAAAGGTGAGACCATTGAGAATTGTTTGCTGTGTAATATCTAAGTAAAGAAATTGCTGTTGTAGTCTCATTTTTTAGAATCAAATCAAATCTAATACTATAGTGAGAACAAAAATAATTATTTTTAAATTAAATCCTTTTAAGTTATTTTATATTTCTGGGAATTTTTAAAAGAGGAATATTGTTTGTAAACTTTGTTTTAAACTTTTTTCATTGTTATTTATGTTAACAGGCTAATGTAATGCTTACTTTTAATGTGTTAATTACTTTATCCTATCTTGCCAAATGGTTGTAGAATTTTCTTTTTCTAATTTTAGGGCAGTGCAGATTTTACACATTTTAAGTTGTTTTAAAATAGGTAAGTAATTATTTTTAAAGTTTGTATGCATAAAGAGATGATCATTGGCTGAGCCCCGGTGGCGTAGTGGTTGAGTGTGGGACTGCAGCCCACTGGCATGGTGGTTCAAATCCAGCAGCAGCTCTCCAAGAGCAAGGCTGGGCCTCCTACTCCCACCAGAGGGCTGTGATGTCCCCTTCATCCCCCCAAAAAAGCTTAAAAAATAGATGATCATCATAAACTTTTCATTGTAATAATAATGGCTTATTTAAATATGGTGCTGGGGCAGACAATTACCGGTATTTAATGTGGTCCTTCTAGCAGAAGTCTTCAACTCCCACCAAACAACCTTGGTAAGAAAGTGATGGAAGATATTGATAGAATTCACCTGTGAGTAATTTCGATTAGGATTCTGTGGCATGCCATCTTGCTGAATATAAGATGAGCCCTCTAAGAAGCAAGAGAAGATAACTAATTACAGGATCCAGATGGCAGCTATACTACCATCAGAGCAGCAATAGCAGTAGAACCAGGAGCCAGAGTCTGGAACAGAGTGATAGACTTCCCAACCCACAGAACAAGTAAGGATGAGTGCTTTGTGCTGACTTGCAGAGTGGGGTGCCTCTGGGCACATAATTGGGGAAGTTGGACTTGCCAACCCACAGAGTGGAGCGGAGTACCTTTGGGCTTGAGTTTCCTCAAATGCGGTGTCACAGGGCACTTAATTCAGGAAGCTGGGTTTGCTGACCCACAGAGGTTACAGTGGTATGCCCCTTTGGGTATTTATTAGCAGACCGGAAACTTTGTAATATATTCTGGTAGACAGTTGTCCTGTGCATTTCTCACTGGCATTACAACTTGTGAACTCCCTTAGTAAATCCTTGATTCGTAAATTTGTCTTGAGTTTTTGTGTAGCCATTGCAGTGGCTTTTACAAAATGAAAAGGGTAAACAGTAGACACTGATTAAGATTTTATTCCTGGAATATTCCAGGAATAATGGAAGAAGTCAAGGTCTTTTAAAAGTAAGAATGTTGTTGTGTGTCCTCAAGTTGATTCCAATTCTTAAGATTCTCTAAGATAAGAGTAGAACTCTTCCATGGGGTTTTCTTGACTGTTACCTTTATGGGAACAGATCACAAAGCTTTTTCTCCAACAGAGTCTTCGAATGGGTTTGAACCCACTGATCTTTGTTAGAAGCTGAGTGCTTAACCACTACACCGCCATGACTCCCTAAAGAGGTCTTTTAAAACCCTCCCATTTAGTTGATTATGACTCACAAACCCTGTAGAAGAGAGTAGAACTGCCTCATGCAATTTCGAAGACTTACATCTTTTTCCTTGTGTATTTTTTCCTTTGTGGGTTGAGACCATAGACTGAGGTTAGCAGCTGGGCTTTAATTATTGTGCCAACAGGGCTCCTTAAACAAGATGTACTTGCATTGATTTCAAATTAATATCTTTATTTTGTACTTTGTATTTTTCATTTGGTTATATTCTTACTGCCTTATTTGTTGGATTTACACACTATGAATTCCAATTCTTTGCATGCTGTGTGTGCTGTCAGATTGTGGTTTGGCTACCTATGTTTTTTTTTTTTTTGGCATCACTGCCCTCTGGTGGTGGGAGTAGGAGGCCCAACCTTTGCTCCTGTAGAGCTGGAATTGAACCTCCATCCCAGTGGGCTGCAGTCCCATGCACAAGCACTACGCCACTGGGGCTCAGCCCCTACCTATGTTTTTAATGGAACGTTTGATGGGTAAGAATTCTTTATTTTGCTGAAGTTTAAGCTATTTGGTTAGAGCTTTTACTTTTCAGTCTGTGGTCCACTTTTAATTTACTTGTATAATGTGAGTTAAAGGTTAAAGTTCATATTTTTCCTTATGAATGTGTTGTTACAGCACCATTAAAGGCTTTGCTTTACTTCCCAATTAAGTTTTTCTTTCTTTTTTTGCAAATTAGTTGAGGAATCCATTAAATTTTAAATATTGTATGTTCTAAACAGGGTATTGGAAAACATCCTTGTAAACATACAGATAAAATAGTAAACTATATGTTCTATATGATTATTCACTACCTTAATTTTGCATTAAAGATGAATATGTTCTTAACATTTTTTAAAGAATATAGTATTCATTGTAATGCTGTACTTAGTGTATCATACTCACCTTTTGTCCTCTACTAAAATATGCAAAAATAGATGAATTCTAGTAAATAGTAGGAAGTTATCTTATGAAGTTTTGAGTAGAGTGGGAGATGCAAATGTTACATCCTAGAGTTCATTTTTTTAAATTTGTGGGTGAGTGTTAATAGTTTTATGAGTTTTAAGACTGAGAAATTTTCTTTGTTCATGACAACTTATTGGCAAGTTACATACACCCAGTCTTTGGCTTAGGTTTCTGAGATATCAGCACTAAACACCAGTTATCTTTTAAGATACTGAATTTGTGCTAGGGTTTGTGCCAGCTTTTGGTTAATGATTATCTTGTTGATTATGTTTGATTCAAGATGACTCATTTTTCAAGGAGTTTTATTGCAACATTACATGTTTACTACAGGAAGCCTGGAAGGAAATGGCATGTCGCGGGTCATTGGAGATTTTGTTCCCTCTGATCTTTATTGCACCAAGTGTTATTAAAGTTAATTATTTTTCAATAACTGAATTCTCTGTAGAACCTAGTGCTTCATTAACTAAATGTTGTAGGATACAAGGTTTATACTATTTTTCATAGGGATGGTTTAAATATTGGGCATACTTGATATCATACTTTGAGTATACTTAAATTGAATATTTTCTTTTATTTCATTTTGTGATTGCCCAGGAATTTTGGACTCTGATATGAGATACTGAACTCTGTTTGTAAATTTTACTATCTTTTGAAGAAGCTTGAACAGATTACCAAATTCTTCTGAGCTTTAGTTTTCTCATTAATGAAATTAGATAAAAATTAACTTAAAGATGCTGATTAAAAAGACACATGAGAGAGTAACTAATGCTTAATAGGTGCTTAATTGTTATATGATTGTGGTCACCTGTTGATGTTATTTTATTGAAGTTATGGCATTTAGGGGTGCCAGTCTCTTAGCCCTCCTATTTCAGATTCTAACATAATGAACACCACATAAGGCATATGCATGCTCCCTAAGGGTTTCATAATAGAATTGGGGAAGGCAGCTTGTTTTAAAAGGACAAATTGGGAGTCTCCTACCCTTCCTGCAACAAATCCAGACTTGTAGGATCCACCTATGGGGAAATCTCCTGTCTGCCTGGTAGCCAACTGAAAAATTATAAGACTGTCTGTGCACCTAATAGAATCTGGTGAGCCTAGAGGAATGCAAAGTAAAGCCCAGAAAAGACTAGCCTTTAGTAGCTTCTCCCCGCAGGCAGAGGCGTTAATTTGAGGAGTGGAGAGACATTAGAAGAGCTTTCTGTAATACCTGATAGGAAGGTGTTAGAATGACTAGCTCCCTCAGCGCCTGTTGGCAAGAGGAGGAAGTCCCGTTCTTTTTGTAATGAAATCCTTGCAGGAGTACCTCCTTATAGTTAAAAAGTAAATATTACTTGTATACAACATTTTATAGATTGAGATTAAATACAGTACAAGAGCTATGTGTAAATGAAAAGCAGCCCCTCAAAAAAATGTTTGCTTAACAAAGTAAATTGTGTGCCTCTAACTTAGTGATGGAACAGCTAGTAATGGTAGAAGAAAAATAACCCAAAATAGATAAACATAGGTAGCAAAACCACATTTTACCTACTGTGAGCTGATCGTAAGAGTTCTGTTTGTAAAGATATATTTAAGACTTATACTTAGCCACATAATACAATATTTTTTTGAAAACCAACAAACTACATACAGTATCTCAGAAATGGTAGTTATTAGAGAGAGAGGTGAATTGTGTAAACTCAGCATAAATTATAAAGCTGTTCATTAAACGAACAATTTCAAATACCTAAGAAGTACACTTTATTAGTGATATTTTATTTTAAAAAGCAAAACTTTGAAAATAATTATTTAGTGGTACTTGAGAAGAAAATAATGAACACATTGGAATAATGACTATATGCTGGTCAAGCCAGTCACGTACACTAACTGTCAACGAAGACTACAGTTAGGAATATAATTCAAAATGTGAATCCTATTTTTCACTTCCGTAGCCCTCTAACCAGGAAATGCAGATAGAATTAGAGAAATAGTTTGTGTTTGTAGTCGGAGACAGGAGAAAAAATCTGGCCCTCACCAGTTACTAGTTATATGGAACACTGGTGACTTAGAGGTTGTGTATTGGGCTGCTATTCACAAGATGAGATTTTCAAAACTACCAACAGCTTCGTGGGAGAAAGCCTCCCAAAGAGTTAGTCTCAGACACCCACTGAAGCAGTCAAACCTCTCCCATTGGGTCACCACTAGTCAGAATCAATTTGATGACAGTTTGGTTTGCGTAATAGCCTGAGCAAATTAGTTTTTCTGTGTTTCATTTATAAAATGGAGATAGTAAAAGTTGTTGATTTCATAGGGTTGTTGTGAGGATTAAGTTAGGCTATTAGTGACTTTAGTGGAGCTGTAGAGACCAGTGTATTACGTTAGGCACAGTGTTTTAAAAAGTTATTTTTTTCTATTTGAGGTCTTCAGTTTTCTCTTTGAAAAAAAGAGGTAAGAACATTCTGAAAGTAAGCCTGAGGTAAAGTTGAAGAATTGTGAGGATCTGAAATAAGTGTTACAGAAGTTAATAGGAGTTGAATGTCATTTGGAAAATGTAGAGAGAACAAAATAAATTTGATGACCATAGCTTTTGTGGCGGCTTCTATTATGTATTTCTTCCCTCCTCTTTGTCCTCCTCCTCTTTCTCCATTCTCTCTTTCTACTCCTTTGCTGTGCTCTGTGGCCACTGAGTAGGAGCAGAAAATTGGGCCAGTGAATTGGCATGGTATTGAGGGGACAGAATTTGAGGAAAGAAAAATGGTTTGGGAGGAGCCACGGACCAAGCGATGAAGGCATGAGCAGAGAGAGTGGTTGAAACCAGGTAGCCTGAGGGGCTAGGCCAGTGATTCTCAACCTGTGGGTTGCAAGCCCTTTGGGGAGGTCAAACAACCCTTTCATAGAGGGTGGCCCGATTCACAACAGTAGCAAAATTATAGTGATAAAGTAGCGATGAAAATAATTTTATGGTTGGGGGGGTCACCACAACACGAGGAGTTGTATTAAAGTGTCTTGGCATTAGGAAGTTTGAGAACCATTCCTGTAGGCCAAGACAACGAATATTAAGATTTCAGATGCGTAACTTTGTGGGCGTGAGGTCTATGTATTCTTCACTAAGAATACATATCTGTCTTTTCTAAATACATATCTCTATCTGTCTTTTCTAAATTCTTAAAAAAAATTTTTTGGGGGGGGCATCACTGCCCTCTGGTGGTTGTGGGAGTTACCCAGCCTTGCTGCTGCTGGATTTGAACCACCAAGCCAGTGGGCCGCAGCCCCGCACTCAACCACTATGCCACTGGGTCTCAGCCCCTCTTTTCTAAATTTTAACAGTTCAATGGCTACACAGAACTCTTGACAAAATTCATGATTGAAAATGCAAGTGAGAAATGCAGAGTTGATTTATCAGGACATGTGACAAAATTCTTTCAGGTCTGCTAATAAATACCTCAAGGGGCACACCACAGTGCTATAAGTTTCAACTCGAAGTCACGCAGCACTCCAGCTCTGTGGGTCAGCAAACTCAGCTCCCGGATATGTGTCCAGAGACACCCCACTTCAGTAAACTCCAGTCCAAAGTTACCCAGCTCCACTTCTGTGGTTGGGCAAGTTTAATTTACCCAATTAAGTGCCCAGAGGCACCCCATTCTGCAAGCCAGTTTCCGGCACAAAAACACTCCTCTTTACTTGCTCTTTGGGTTGGGAAGTCCATCACTGTGGTCTGGGCTCTGGTGCCTGGCTCTGCTGTTGCTACGCTGATGATATAACTGTCTTCTGGACCCAGCAAAGTTAACTGTACAGTTATCTGGGGTCCAGAAAACGAGATCCACTCCTGGCGCTTGATGGAAGTAAGATCCCTCTTGCTGGTAATGAGATCCTTCCTCTCGCTTCTCTGAGGATTCACTTTATGCACCATGGCATACCAGGGAAGCCTGATCACAATGGCTTAAAGGTGAATCCTATTAGAATCTTCTCACCTTCTTCACGGGGACTTTGAGGGGGCAAAGTTGTTTGGTAGGACTTAAGAGTCTGGCAAGAAGAGCCACATTAAATTATTCACTGCTTTCCAAGGTCTACAGCAGTCAAGAAAGTTGAATTGCTCGGATGAGTAGTAGAGGTGGTAGACCATCAGAGTTAGGGATTTTCTTGTTCTTTAAAGAATAATGAAAAATTATCCTGTGGCAGTTTCAAAAAGTTTATGGAAAAATACAGTTATCTTTTAATTCAATTTTACCATATGTGTCACATAGCAAGATGATAAGAGAGTACTGTTCTCTTCTAGTCTGAGACGTATGGGAAAAGATTGCTTCCAGTTGACTCAGCTGGAAAGCTGGTGTAGTCTGTGTAAAGAGGTTGAGTGAGGCCGCTCTAAATGGCCTAGCGCAGTGGTCCACAAACTCTTGAGACCAAAGAGCCAATCCTATCCCTCCTAACAACTTTAAAATCATTCAAGAGCCTTAAATATGTTTTCCCAGCCAATTGAAATCACTGTGATATGAAATAATGACCTTCAAACGTTTTCAGTGTTACTTGAGAGCCACACACTCACACTGAAAGAGCAGCATATGCCTTGCGAGCCAGTTTGCTGACCACTGGCCTAGGGAACTTTATTAAAGAAAAAGCCCCACCAAGGGTCCTGGCTTAAAAAACGAAAAGAAAAAAAGATTGTTATGGAGGGCAATCTGTCTGGAGACAGGCTAGAGAAGGGACGGAACCAAGTCAGTCATCAAATAGTCTGTGGTGAAGGTGTTAGAGAAGCAAAAGTGATGTGTGTATTATTGTGAAAGCATGGAAAGAGGAGCTCATTTGCTATGATGTTAAGATAAAAGCATCATTTGTGCCAGCTTCATAAATCAATTTTAGTGTGATATTGTTATTCCTTAATTAGATAAATATGATTGGGTAAGTGAGGCCGCTAAGATTAAGAATAAAAATATTTCTACAACAGATCTTAGAAAAGTTCCTTGACAAATGAAATTGAAAAACAAAAAAATTTTTTTTTTTTTTTTAGGCATCACTGCCCTGGTGGTGGGAGTAGGAGGCTCAGCCTTTGCTCCTGTGAGCGGGAATTGAACCTCCGTCCCAGTGAGTCGCAGTCCCGCGCACAACCACTACGCCACCGGGGCTCAGCCCCCCCCAAAATTTTAAGCCTCTAGTATTGTTTAGAGATATGAAAATAAGAATTTCAAAAATAATTTTTGTGGTCTGTGATATATGCACACTCACACACTCATGTCCTCTAAACTACTGTGAATTGGTATAAATGCTTACCAGAATGTTCATTTATGGTATCAGACAAATTCATTCAAAAAATATTTATTGAATCCTTATTTGCTGGTAACTGGGAAGCAAAAGCTATCTTTTTGCTCAAACTTGCTCGCTCTTGTTAAAAAAATAGTTTCAGAAGTTTTGGCACTAACTCAGACTCATAAACTTTCTTTGTAGAGATGATAATCCTCAAGTTCAGCAGTTTGGCTTTAAACATCATAGCTTTTCTAAATATCTAAAGGAATGTTTTGATTTTTTGGCACTCTAGAGCTTTTGCAGATACTTGTATGATAGTATTGGCATGTCTTTTATTGAAGCTTTGGTGGGAGAAAATAGCACATAAAGCAAAGAACTGAAATTTCCAGTCTTTTGCAGAAGAAAACAGAACCAGCAGTCCAGAAATGAGAATCCACCCACAATGTGGTTTATTCTTCAGTTTTGCCACCTCCTCTGTTCTCCATGGACTGATTGATTCCCTGCTGTTTCTCCCGGAGATGACACTAGGAAGGCAGTGAACTGTATCCTAATTGTGACTGCAACCAGGCAGTGATATTGACTTTCCAAGTATGGAAGACTGCAACCTTTAAATTAGATTTAGGACTTAGCTTAATTTTGAAATCCATCTACACAAATTCCCTTAAGGGGAAGATTCCTGTACTTCCAACTTCTATTCAGTAGTGTTGAATTCTGAGGGTTTTGTGAGCTATTGTTGTTAATAAATGCATTTGCTAACATAATGATACAAGGTGGAATTGACTAGATGACAGTGTGTTTGGGTTTTTAAAATTTTTAAACTCGTATTGAATACGAGTCTATATCGGGTTCTTTTCTGAGCTCTTTACATGTGTTAACTAATTTAACCCTGGCAATTAGTCTGCGAGGGAGTTAGTAGTAGTACCTTCATTCTTCAGTTCAGTGGTTCTCAACCTTCCTAATGTTGCAACCCTTTAATATAGTTCCTCATGTTGTGGTGACCCCCAACCATAAAATTAGTTTCATGGTTACTTCATAACTGTACTTTTGCTACTGTTAGGAATCAGGCAACCCCTGTGAAAGGGTCATTTAACCCCCAAAGGGGTCGTGATCCCCAGGTTGAGAACCACTGCTTAGTTGAAGGTAAGGCTTGACTTATGTAATTACCCTCAGGTCACATAGCTGGACGTAGTCTAGTTGTGTGTAGATTTCTAACTAGGGCTTTTGTAATTGGACTTAAAACTATTTTGACATCCCCTTACAGAAGGGTCACAAGGAATAAAAGAGCCAAGTTGGTGCAGTATAGCACCGACAAAACACACAACTTTCCTCTGGATCTTTAATGCTCCCCCTACACACACGCACTATCATTACCCCAATTCTACTTTACAAATCTGGTTAGACCAGAGCATGTGCACTGGTACTGATAAGAGCTTGCAACACAGGGAACCCCGGACAGATAAGCCGCTCATGAGCAATAATGAGAGCAATACCAAGAGGGCAAAGGGAAGGTGGGGGAGAAAAGGGGAACCTATCACAAGGATCTACATATAACCCCCTCCCTGGGGGACAGACAACAGAAAAGTGGGTGGAGAGACATTGGACATGAAGAGAGATAAGACATGACAAAAATAATTTATGAATTATCAAGGGTTTGTGAGGCGAGGAAGGATGGGTAAGTGAGGGAGGGGGAAAAGTGAGGAGCTGATACCAAAGGCTTAAGTAGAAAGAAAATGTTTTGAGAATGATGATGGCAACAAATGTAAAAATATGCTTGACAATGGATGTTTGCATGGATTGTGATGAGTTGTACGAGCCCCCCAATAAGATGATTAAAAACAAACAAAAAGGTTCATTTGTTTAGATATTTAATTTCGGATATTTTCCATTGGTTCTTTAGCCCTCACCCCCAACTATTTCAAAGTAAAGACCGTTCTTAGCTTGCTTTCACTGCCGCCATAGAGTCAATACTGACTCATAGTTGACGCCCCCCCATGTGTTTCTGAGACTGTAACTGTTAATAGGAATAGAAAACCCAGTCTTTCCTCCCTTACCTTGCTAATCCTCTGAAAACAGATGACAGGGCCAGATTTAGTTTGTGAGCTCCAGTTTGCAAACCCCTGCTGAATGACATGTGCTCCATTGTTCTTTCCCCTTCCAAGAATAACAGAAATGGGGAATTCTAGCAATTCTGTGTTTTTTTAAGGTAGAAATAAATGTACCATATATACTCGAGTATAAGCCAACCTGAGTATCAGCCAAGGCACCTAATTTTATCACAAAAACAGCATTAAAAAATGTGCTGAAAAAAAGCTTATACTTGAGTATGTACGGTAGATAAATGATCTTTTGAGCAGAAATTCATGAAATGTAAAGATTACGGGACCAATATATTGTAATAAGGAGTTTGGTGTTTCAGTGGGCTAAGCATGGGCTTGCTAACTTCAAGGTCAGCAGTTCAATCCTTCCAGCCACTTTGTTTAAAAAAGATGAGGCTGTTGACAGCCTTGGAACTTCGAAGGAACAGCTGTTATGCTCTCTCGTCCTGTGATGAGTCGGAATCAGCTTAAGGGCAGTGAGCCATGTCATAATACTTCCATACTGCGGAAGTATTCCGCAGTTACCATACTGTGTTTTCCAAAATCCTATAGATCTGACCCTTAGTCATTTGAATTTCATTGCTATTTTCTTCTATAAGCATCAAAAGAATCTTGTTAGACACTAGCCTTTTTCTTTTTATATATTAGGTGCTGAAGTAATTTGATTCATCTGTTAGGGAAGGTGTGTTGGGAATGTAATGAAGGGTTCTCAAAACAGAAGATTCATGAAGAATTTACAAAGTTGGCGTCTTAGATTACAATGTGACATTTATAAACTTGATCTTGTAGAATGAATGTGATATACATTTGGCTTATGTGCAACAAAAAGCACTTCCAGATGTGATCATTGATGTATGATTATGAATTAAGTGTTTAGTGAAAGTTTTTAATGTTGACAAGTCAATACTAATAAGATAAAAATCTGTTCCTACATAGTGAAGTTTATCAGCAAAACTGTATTTACAGTGTACAGTCATGTATAAGTCAAGTTTTTCAGCACTCTTTTCATGCCGTTTTTGTGGTAAGATTAGGTGCCTCTGCTGATATTTGGGTCGGCTTTGTACTCGAGTGAGTGTATGCAGTATATGTTAGACAAGGAAGAGATGCACAAGATTAAATTTGTTTGACCAGTGACTAGTTATAGATGGTGTTAGATTAAATAGTCTTTTATAAAAAGCATAAACCAAAACACATTTCCATTAACTTGACTCTATCCCGTAATAATCCCCGAAGGCAGAGTAGAATTGTTCCATAGGCTTTCTAAACTGTGATCTTTATGGAAACAGACTGCTTCATCTTTCTCATATGGAGCAACTGCTGGGTTTGAATTGGCAACCTTTCTGTTTATAGCTGAACTCTTAGCCACGGGGATCCAGGAAATACAAAGTTGCCACTAAGCCCTTGGGTTGCTTAATTCATACTCAATCAGGACCCAATAAGTGCTTGATATTAAATGATGACTGAATGTGTATTATGACCTGGACTCTTCACACCAAAATGAGGAAATTAACAGATTAAATTAGGTCTCTAGAAATTCTCAAATTGAATAAATTAATCAGGGGTTCTAGAAAGCAATGGAGAAATTACTTATACTAGAAAGACTGTCAGATCATCTTGGAGGTGTTACTTACAATATGAAGTCCAGATATGATTATAACAAACTTACTTAACCTAATGTCATTGAGCTTCTATCTCATCTCGACCCTATTTAGGATTTTGAAACTAAATCATGGGAACAGGCAGCCTGACCCACCTTGCCACTGGGGAGCCTTATACTAAAAGCAGACACCAGTAAATGATTTTAGCAACATTTGTTTTTATCCCAAGAAATCAGAATATTTTATGCTTGAGAGCATCTTAATTTTCTTGTTAAAACTTTTTCCAGTCAATTTAGCAGCTAGTTTGACATTAGCAGATGTGTGGATTGTGTGTGGTCAGCTGCCATTGAATTGATTTTGATGCATGGTGTGTTGGAGTCGAACTGTGTTCCACAAGGCTTTCAGTGGCTGGATTTTTAGAATTGATCCCCAGATCTTTCTTGTGATGTGTTTCTGAGTGGACTTAAACCTTCAAACTTTTGATGTGTTTGCACTACCCAGAGACTATATGTGCATTATTCAGTGCTATAGAAAATCAGATTGTGATGCCCACTCATGTGTTTCTCCTGGTGTAGCATTATACCATTGTGTTTCTCACTCAGAACAGAGTTGCATCCACAGCAACTGGTTTTGGATCATTCAGAGCTTGGGAATAGGAGAGCATATGTACATGTCTGTAAAAAATAGCCTCTACCGAAAGAGGGGAGCCGACAATATTGTGTAGTATTAGAGCACGTCTCCAGCAGTCTGGAGGCCTTTATTCCAGTCCTGGCTCAGCCATTTGCTATGTAATCTTAGAAGTCCATTTCTAGATTCTCATTTGGCTTATGTGATCTCTAAGAATTTTTATTAAGCTCTTTAATTCAAAAGCATATATCAGTGGGTAACATCTGGAAGCATTTGTGCCATGGCACGGAGTTGCATCCAAAAGAACATATGACCATAAGATGAAGTGTTGAAATACCTCTCCTTCTCATGTAAAATATAGCCATGTAGCTTCTTCTCTCCCATTTTAAATGTAAACTCTTTATTGTAGTATAGCTTACTTACAGAAAAGGTACACAAGTGGTAAGAACATATAGATTGCAAAACAGAGTCTCCTCAGTGCCACCTCCTGGTTACTGTGCCCTCCCCTCCATAGAGAAACTACTCTCCTGACTTCTCAGGCCACAGATTTGACCGAATTTGAAAACCAAAAGCATGCACTCTTGAAGGGTCTGATATCTTTTGTTTGGCATTTTATTTGTGAGATTTATGTACGTGTAGTTAGTTCATTTTCATTGTGTGGCATTCCTTCATGTGGAATAGATCACAGGTACACAGGTGATTTATTCACTGTCTTGGATAAAATAAAATATTAGTTGAACATCATTAAAGTCAAGAACTTTGAATATGTACTTAATCTTTAAGGAGTGACTTTTTCAATTTTACATTAATAAACATTCATGTTACATATAGGTGCTTTACCTTCATTAAAGTAACCTAACTTTTAAACCCTTATATGAATCTTGCCTTGCTGCTTTTACCAGCAGAAAGAGGTAATGTGATAATTGTTCTAGTAGCAAAATTTCACATGGTATAAAGGGAATAAAACAATTCACAATGGCAATAATTTAATGTTTTCTCAATATTTAGGCTTGGTACAGGCACGAGAGCCAATGCTTTAATTCATATATATATTTTTTAAAGGTCATTTTTTTTCAATAATTTTAATAGGGGCTCTTACAGCTCTTAAAACCAATACACCATTTGTATCAAGCATATCTGTACACATGTTGCCATATTAATTTCCAAATATTTTCTATTTGAGCCCTTGGTATAAGCTCCTCCTTCCCCCTCCTTTTTTGTTTTTAAAATATAGATTTCATTGGGGGCTCCTACAGTCCTTATAACATTCAATACAACTCATTCATATTAAGCACACTTGTACACATGTTGCCACATTCATTTCCAAACATTTTCTACTTGAACGCCTAGCATAAGCTCCTCTTTCCCCCTTTCCTCTAGTTGTTGTTCTTCTTTTTTTGTAAATTCCAGCTCCCCATATTTTACCTTCCCCCTTCTCCTCCCTCATGAACCCCTAATAATTTACAAATTGTTTTTACCTCTTCATATCATACACTGTCCAATGTGTCACCTCACCCACCTTCCCGCTGTCCACACCCCAGAGAGGAGGTCACATGTAGATCCCTGAAATTGGTTCCCCCTTTCTACTCCACCATCCCTCCACCCTCCAGTGTCACCACTCCCCCCACTAATCCCAAGGGATCATCCATCCTAAATTCCCCATGTTTCTGATTCCAGTGTACATCCCCTGGTCTACCAGAATCTGTCTGGTAGAATTGGGATTATGATAGTCGGTGGGAGGAAGCATTTGGCTACTAGAGGAAAGTTGCACATTTCATTGCTACTACACTGTACATAGACTGACTGGCTCATCTCCTCACTGCAACTCCTCTGTAAGAGGATGTCGCTTCACTTATTGACGGGCTTTGGGTCCCCAATCTGAACTCCCCCTCATTTATAATGATATTTTACAACTACATAGAAGGATAGAATTCAGATACTTTGAGTTTTCTTAAAAGTAGTATAAAATTAAGGATATTGATGACTTGTTGTTTACATATATCAGTTTGAAGATTCCACAGAATTAAACGTTTTCCTCTGCATATGTGGACTTTTGATTAACACCCTACCAGTATGCACTGAGCACTGATGACAGTCATAGAACAATTTCTTATTGCCTAATATAAAATATTTTGTTAATGGTAAAGAGCATACATACATGCTTGATCCCTATAACTTTTCCCAACAAGTCAGTGGAAAGCAAGTTGTAGAAGCTGAAGACAATCTATCATTTTGGATTCAGTCCCTTCTCTGTTAACTCTTTATTAAGGCAGTCATGGGCGGGAGTCTGGCAAAAATAATTGACATAATGGATTCAGTACAAAATTATATAACAAAAAAATCTAATAAATTTGTTCTTATCTAAAAACATAAAATACAATGAATGGTTTAAGAAATGGACTATTACTTTATATTTATAGCTAGCTAAATTTTTAATGTAAAATGATTCAAGTGTATGTAGGATAGGCAGAGCTATCCTCAACAATACAAGTAGGGTCTTTATTTTTTCCTTTCTCATCTGCGTAGAGTAGCAGTTCTTTTCATTGAGAATGAATTGATTTATTTTTAAAAATGAAGGATTTGGGGGCTGAGCCCCGGTGGCATGGTGGTTGTGCGCGGGACTGCGGCCCACTGGGATGGAGGTTCAGTTCCGGCTCCCGGGAGCGGGGGCTGGGTCTCCTACTCCCACCACCTGAGGGCAATGATGCCTAAAAAAAAAAAAAAATGAAGGATTTGGAAGGTTAAAAATATAAGGTGGCTTTTATTGATCCATCCTGGTTTTAAAATCACACCAAAACTTGGTCATATTTCAGCAAGATAATTCATTTTTATGTCTGGTGTCTTGCTGTGTGGACTGGAAGATTGGGTTTAGTTGAGACTTTTGACCTCAACAGTCATGTATATGAGTTCCAAAACCCTGGAACTCTATATCCACCCACCCCCAAGCTATGTAAATTTAAAAAATAAAACAACTTTATCACCTTCAAAGTACTTTCCATTGCACTTAACACATTTGTCAAATCTGAAATTCCATTCTTGGGAACATTTCAAACCCATCTGTTTGGATGGCTGACAGCATCTCCTTTGTTTTTTTTTTTTTTTTCTTCATGGATTCTCCATCATCAAATCGCTGCTCCCCTTCATTCGTGGAAACAAAAAGATGTCACAAACAGCAAGATCAGGTGTGTGGGACAAGAGAGGCATGCTATTTGTTTGCCAAAAATTGGCACAGTGAGACAGCTGAGTGAGCAGGTGTATTGTTGTCATGGCAAAATCAGTCCTAGGTCTGCACAATGCAGGCCTTTGTTGCACACTGTTGCGCAATCTTTTCAGAACCTCTCAATAGCTTGATTAACCTGAACTGAACTCTAAATGCACTATCCCCCTCACATCAATAAAACAAATGAGGGTGTTGGTGTTTTTTTTTGGTGGGGGAAGGGTACCCCCTCGTATATATACGGCCTTTGGGCATGATTATCTCTGGAAACCAGAATAGAATCTAAGAATTGTGGAAAAAATGAATACAGATTATATTACAAAACCATTATCTGTAATCCCACACAATTTTCATTGGTAAGTTCCCTGTTCTTTTTCTGATTGCATATTATACTTAGTTATTGCTACTGTGTGCATCACTTTTTAAATCTTTACAGCACTTGAACCTTTTAGGTTGATAGTCTATTTTTTTGATAGTCTATTTTTTTTGGAGGGGGGTGCATCACTGCCCCCTGGTGGTTGTGGGAGCTACCCAGCCTTGCTCCTGAAGAGCCACCGTTGGATTTGAACCACCAAGTCCGTGAGCCCCAGTCTCTACACCACCGGGGCTCAGCCCTGTTTGATAGTCTTATAATGACTTGCTTGACCATTTTTAAGTATGTTACTGCTGGACAAGTATGTTGTGAATTGAGAAAAGCTGTTGAACCAAGTGAGTATGACAACTTATGGAATGGTTTTATGTGAAGTTCATCTCCCCCACCCCCTTTTCTGACTCACAACCTTAAACTGAAACTGTTAGAATGACAGAGACTAAGTAATTGAGAAGAATAAAGAAAATAGAATACCTTATTCCTGGATGTCTTTGAAAATGCATGGGAAGCAAATGGAGTTTGAACAAAATATGTTTTTTTGACTGCAATGAAATATGTTTTCGGGGCTGAACCCTGGTGATGTAAGTGGTTGAGTGCGGCCCGCGGGGTTGGCGGTTCAAGTCCAGCAGCGGCTCTCAGAAGCAGCGCTGGGTAGCTCCCACGACCACCAGAGGGCAGTGATGCCCAAAAACAAAAATAAAAAGTTTTCAGTTAAGTAAAATTGCCACTTTTCTGGCAGTATATTGACAGCTGTTCTTATGTTGTCCCAACAAGTCGGCTCCTGCTCCTAACAACTTTTTAGACAGTGGAACTGAACACTGCCTGGTTTTGCACCCCCTCACGTTGTGGTTGACTGAGCCCATTGTAGCAGCCACTTTGATAGTTCATCTCATTGAGGGTCTTTGTCTTTTTTTCCTTTACCAAGCATCATATTTTTCTCCAGGGATTGCTACTTCCTGGTAGCACATCTTAACGATGTGAGAAAAAAAATTCGTACATCCTTCTAAGAGGCAACCTGGCTGTATTTCTTCTAAGATGAATTTGTTTGTTCTGACAGTACAAGATACATTATTTTCCACCACCAGTGTAATACAAATACATTAATTCTTCTGTGTTTTTCCTTATTGTCCAGCTTTTGCCATACGTATGAGTTAATAGAAAATATCATAGCTTGGATCAGATGTACCGTTAGCCCTCTATGTGGAGTCTTTACTCTTTAACACTTGAAATTATCTTTTGCAGCACATTTGCCCAATGCAATATATCATTTGACTTGTGGGCCATTGCTTCCATGGATGCTATTTATGGATCAAAGTAAAATGAAATCATTAACAATTTCAGTCTCTATCATGATGATGTGTGTGAGTCCAGTTGTAAGCATTTTTGTTTACTTATGCTGAGATAAGAGTTAGAAATCTATTTTGAAGGCAATAGTCTTTGATCTCCATCAGTAAATGCTTTAAGTTCTCTTCACTTTCATCAAGGTTTTATTATCTACATATTGCAGGTTTGGTGTTTAGTCTTTCTTTAATCTTGATGCTACATTCTTCACATCTAATACAGTTTTTTGGGTTAGTTATTCTTATAGGGCTAATAAACAGAGTCCAATTTTCTATTTAAAGTTTTTCTACAAGCTTAAGTACAAAAGCATAGTATATTTAGTATATAGGATACATACAGCTTTATAGAAAATTACTTAATGTAGTCCTTCATTTTAAGTCAGTATTATCTTTATCCATCAAGGCCATTGAATTTGATATTTTATAAAAAGTGTATTTCTTGGGGCTGAGCCCCGGGGGTATAAGTGGTTGAGTGTGGGACTGCAGCCCTGTGGGCTTGGCGGTTCAAATCCAGCGGTGGCACTGGGTAGCGCCCACGACCACCAGAGGCAGTGATGCGCCCCCCCCCCCCCCAAAAAAAAGTATTTCTCAGAAACACCAACTCTCTATTGTCAAGATTCATACTTTTTGGAAACAAAATGAACCTGAAATTTACCCTACTCGAATTCTTTGTTATAGATTAAGACATCACTCATAATGTTCTCAGTTTCCACATCCACAGATTCAACAAATTATGGATGGAAATTTCAGTGGTCAAAAGAATCCCGTAAAAGCTTGGAGGGAGCATTTTACATTGTATTAGATATTACATATAATGTAGAGGTGACTTAAAGTGTAAGGGAGGATGTGGATACATTGTATGTGACTATAATGCGGTTTTATAAAAGGGACTTGAGCATGCAGTGGGGTCCTGGAACCAGTACCCAGCAGATACTGTAGGTCCCTTCTTCAGCCTTCTATGGAAGCAGATTGTTACTATTTTTCATAACTCTTGATACATGCAACCTAACATTTGTTTTTTAGACTTCACTCTTTTTTAAAAAAAATCATTTTATTGGGTGCCCATACAACTCTTAGCACAATCTATCCATACATCCATTGTATGCAAAGCACATTTGTACCTTTGATGCCATCAACATTCTAAAAATATTTTCTTTCCACTTAAGCCTCTGGTATTGGCTCCTCCTTTTTCCACCCCTTCCCCACTCCTCCCTCCCACATGGACCCTTCATAATTTATAAACTATTATAATTTTGTCTTGTCGAACACTGTCTGATGTTTCTCTTTGCCCACTTCTTCATTGTCTGTACCCCAGGGAGGAGGCTATACATAGATCCTTATAATTGGTTCCCCCTTTCTACTCTACCCTCCATAAAAGGGCAAAATGGTTAACAGAAAGCATGGATCTGGTGTGATATCTTCAGAGACCTAATTAAATATTTTGTGTAAATAGAACAGTTTAGATAAGGATTTAGATAAGCTAAATGAAGACTGAACTTGACTGCTTTAAGAATTGAGTTTAGTAACTGATTCTACTTTCTTCGTACTGATTTCCTGTTTTTTATTATTGATATAATGATTGATAGAAATGATTTGGGGAAGTATGAAAGTAGAGATTGTAACTCACTTACCTCAAGTCATTAACTTGATCTTCAGATGGGTCTAGGCCATGCCTAGAAAGAAGTCTCTGAAGATATTAGCCCCACTCAGTGTTTTGAAAGTACTCAGGATATTTATATTCCAAGAGATCTGCCTAAGGGGCAGATCGACAGATTAGAGAAAGAGGAACTCAGGTTTTTTGTGTGTGTGTGTGTGAAAAATTTGAACCAGTGGTTATTTTCAGTAGCTGGAAAGAATCTAGGACCATGAAGAAGACTCCTCTCCAGGACTGAATGTTAAAGGAAGCCTGTGGCAGGCTGAAATGCTTGCTAGGTGACCACCTGGATTTACTCTTTGAGTGGAAATGGGGAAAATGCAGCAATAAAGAGACGGGTTGAGTTTGGCCACTGATACCCATGGACTTGATTCACAGGAAATAGAAAAGAAGAGAGCGGATTGACTGGTCTGAAGTTCATGACCTAGCATGAGAGGGATAGGCTTGTTGAGAATTTGTGATAGGACCATGATCTAAGTCAAGGTGACCAATGGACATCCTGGTGAGGCTAAGAGAGGCAGCCCACATTGAGTTGACCAGAACCCAGCCAGACAAAGCGAAGTTAGTTGAGCCTGTGAACTGGTGCATATTGCTGCAGACTTTATGGATGGCTTGTCCTGATTTGACTTTGCTTATGGATGCAGACTTCACAAGGTTCCAACCGGTATGGAAATTTTTCGCATAGAAAAATATGATAGTTTCCTCATAGCACTGGTAGATGTAAGTGGGCAATATAGAAATTGGATACCCAAAATTGGAGGGATAAAGGCACAAAGTGGTTGGCTTATAATCTCTGATAGGTGGGGGAATATATATTCATAGGATTATTGGATTAAGATGTGGGTGTTACCTAACTACAATTGTTAGGCATAGGATATTTTTTTGTTTTGTTCACTTACAGAATGTTATGTTTAAATGAGGGTGGCACATATTGAATTTTATGCATTTCAGCTTTATCCTGTTAGGTGCATTATTATTTAGATTTTATTTTTTGTTATTATGTTAGATTTTATTATTTGTTTGAAAATTATGCATGGTTACAGAGTTATCTGAAAGCGTCAAGTTGATAAGGATCCGTTTGTGGTAGTCACCAAAGCTGATGTCATTTTGAGGATTAAAAGTGTAGGGGTGGCGTCTAGCCTGTCATTCTGGAGATAGCCAATGAGACCTCTGTGGTCATGACCTCCTGAGAATTCTGGGAAATCTAGCTGCATTTCCCCTTTGGAGGTGAGAGACTCACTCCTCAGTCCTTGGAGACACTCTATTGATAAGACACAAGGTTGACTCCCTGTAAGACATCCCAGAGGAGAAGCCACATGGGATTACCCTGATGGAACCAGACCTCTGAAGTCAGAAAAGCCATGTAGAGACTCCTGCCAGTGCTGAGATGCTTGAGAAGCCAGAGAGAGGCCCCTGTCAGCACTGAGATGCTTCTACCACCACTGGATACACAAGACTCTGCACCCACTGGCCTGTGGTTGCCCTGGCATCATTGCATGTGCTTTGTGAGTCTGAAGAGGACTTTATAGATTGGTATCAGACATATGGGCTAATGTCAGACTTATAACCTTGGACTGGACTGGGTTGGGGTGTTTTCTCAATGTTCTATTGCTCTAGTATATACACCTCTTTCATATACACATATGAGTGTCTATGGATTTGTTTCTCTATTCTACCTGGACTAGCACATTTTTGGCTCTGTGCTTGAATTTATTTATGTATTACAGTCCTATGTAGGGTTTTCTGAGTATGAAAAGGTGCTCCTAAAATATGCTTCTGGATACATGGGATCGATCGTGATCGTAAACACAGATATTCATACTACTTATAAAAAGTTATGTGATTTAAACAATATTGCTGATTGCTGGGGCTGTTTTTAGACTAAGCATGTGCCTAGTAGCAGACCCATCCATCAACAAATAAAGCAAAATGCCTCTCTAGAGAAAATGGCCTGGGTTGGACCTGGTTTTTTTGAATATGTGTCTTTACTCTAGGGACTGTATAGTAATTTGATCTGGGCAATGATCATCTTACCTGTGTTAAAAATCCCCAGAATTTTAGCAGTTTACGGACATTACTTTATAGTTTTGAGACAGATCGGGGGTATCCTAGAAAGCTGCAGAGCCCTCTCCAAAGAGGGCTGTGACACTTCCCAGGTTTCAAGCACCTCACTTTTTCATGGATGGTAAACACTGATGACTCTTGATGAAATACCCTCAAATTAAAAAATAAAACAAAAACCTCACTGCTGTCAACATGATTATGACTTCTAATGACTGGTGTTGTCGTTGTTAGGTTTCATTATTCATAACTCAGTTCTAACTCATAGGTTCCTCACTTACAGTAGAACTAAACACTGCCCAGTTCTGTGCCATCCATGCAATTCTGTTTGAGCTCATTAATAAAGCCCCATAGTGTCACTGATGGGTTAGACTCGAATGGAGTTTGGTTTAATTGGCTATCTCAAATCTTATGATTGTTCCAGTTTAAATAAAGAGAAATACAGTCAAATTCTGACTTACTAAAATCAGTTCCTTTAGCTTCCAAATGTGTGGCATGTACAGGTATCTCCCAAGAAAGGTCATGCTCTGTTTTGGTCAAGACTCAGACCTTACAGTCATTTTGGTAAAAGTTGCGTACTGTTTTCTTTGTGTCTTTCAGTTTTCCTTTTTATTCCTTTTATTGGTACCTTCACAAATCCTGTCTGAGAATGTATCAAATGTAGCAAATTATGTGCTGCACTGCCATGTGTAGTACTGATAATAGCTGTAAACAAAAAAAATGCAGTTGGTCATCACTGTGGCTCATCATAACTCAAGATATGTTAATTGGGAACTGCCAGTACTCGTGTGGCAGTCATGCAATCTTGTCTCAGTTTCAGGGTTGGGAGTGTTGGAGTGGAGTCTACCCTGTCAATCCACTGTTGGCCAATAAGACCTCTGTGTGGGCATGGCTTTTTTTCTCCTGAGAATTCTGGGAAATCTGGCTGTATTTCCCCCTTAAAGGTGAGAGACTTGCGACTCAGTCCCTTAGAGACACTCTATTAACAAGACACAAGGCTGGCTCCTTGAGGGATATCTTGGAGGTGAGCCACATGGGCTTACCCTGATGGAACCAGACTTCTGAAGCTGGAAAAGTCACGTAGAGACCCCTGCCAGCACTGATAGCTTCTACTACCACTGGATACACAAGAGGATTTATGAATTGGTATCCGACATGGCCAATATCAGACTTATGGACTTGGACTTGGACTGGACTGGGTTGGGATGCTTTCTCAATGTTCCATTCCTTTTGTATATAAACCTCTCTCTTATATACATATACGTGTTTATGGATTTGTTTCTCTGGTTTACCCGTACCAACACAACTTGTTTTAGTAGTTATATAATTTAATTAAATATTAACCTAGTCCAGTGAAATAAAAGGGGAAACCATTGTCTTGCTTAAAGTGGAACAGTGTTTTGGAAACAACTTGGGGGAAGTAAAAAATTTCTGCCCACTTAGGTATAAATAAGAATACTCTGAAAAAGTGAGGGAAGCCTTCAAAATCTAGAGGGATTCTCACCTCTCATCACTTTGTAAGAACTCTTATTTATTTAAAAAATTTTTTTCAAAAAACATTTTAATGGGAATCTTCTATCTTCATTAGGGCTGCATCCAACCTTGTCTTGTTGATTACCACAAATCAGAAGTCAGTCATGCTGTTACCTTCATTCCTTTTTATTCTATTCTGACACTGCCTTTCTTTCCCATACCACTCTACCTCTGTGGCTGGATTTGATCATTTATTGCAGTGGTCACCCAACTCTCAGATGATGTTCACGATTATGGGAGTCATTGTGGAAGTTAACAAGTTATAGTCTAGATGAGAAAGGCTGAGAATACAATTGTTCAGTCAGAATAATTTTTTGGCTGCTCTTCATTTGCCGCCCCTGTTAAAGCTGTCTCGTGGATCAAGTAGATCAAAAGGATGTGTTCGGGGTTGAGCCCCGGTGGTGTAGTCGCGGGACTGCAGCCCACTGGGATGGAGGTTCAATTCCAGCTGCACAGGAGCAAAGGCTGGGCCTCCTACTCCCACCACCAGAGGGCAGTGATGCCAAAAACAACAAAAAAAAGGATGTGTTCCCCTTGTTCTTCCTCTTGGAGAGTGAACCCCTGTTTTGCCTCTGAGATGGTTTATTTCCCAGCAGATGGCAATCACAGTGAACCATGTTAACAGTCATTCACCACAAAGTCATATGATCAAATTAGTATCTTTCCCCACTTTTGCCCAAACCTTTGGGAAAATGGAGGTCTTTTAGTTGGAGTACCAAAAGCTATGATTAAAAGAGCCATGGTGAAGAATTCATTGTATTGCACAATCAAACCAAGAAAAGCAAAGCAAACCCTTTGCATCCATCTCCCAGCTACAGTACTATTTTGGTTCTTTTATATCCCCTACTGTCCTCCTTTCCCTACCCAGCCCCCAGGTAATTTAAAAGCAAATCCTGGATGGAATATTTTAGTCTTGATCCCTTAAATATTTCCCCCAACCCCCCAAAAAATCAGATATTCCTGATTTTTACAGATGGCTTGTTTAAATCATGATACAAACAAAGTCCACAATTTGGTTAATGTCTCTTAAGAGTATTTTAATCAATAACAGTTGCCCTTCTTTTTTATTCCTTGATAGTGATTTGTAGAAGAAACTAGATTATTTGGCCGGTAGAATTGTTCATGTTCCATCTGTGATGTCATTACAAAGCTTCTCTATTTCCTGTAAGCTAATAGTTATATTCATATGCTTAGTCAGATTTTGGTTTTATTTCATTTATTTACTTATTTGGTAGAGTAGTTTTATAGTTGGTGCTATGTTATTATTTCATCACATCCAAGACACATAATGCCTGATTCTATCTGCTTTATTGAACTAATGAGTGTTATTAACTTGAATATTGTTTTCTACTTTTTAAATTTTTTTTATTTTTGGGCATCACTGTTTTCCACTTTTTAAAACTATGTATGTGGCATCCCCTGTTTACATTCTTCTTACAACATAGGTTCCCAAACTTCCTTGGCACAGTGCCTTCATTTTCAGAAGAAAAATTACTTCAGGCCCCCCTCCCCTCCCCCGGGCAACGAAACATTTTTATACTGTATGGTAGGTGGAAGTGTAAAAGGAAGTCAAAGAGGTGGTAAGATTTGGAAGCTTCCTTTCATTGTCCCTGTGCCGTATCCCTCCTGGAGCGTAGCGATGATTATCCCATCTCATTCTGTTTTTTCTTTTTCCTTTTGAACATCATTCTATTGGGGGATTGTACTGTGTCAGACACATTTGTACATTTGTTGCCATCATCATTTTCTTTCTACTTGAGCCCTTATTGGCTTCTCATCCCCCCCACCCCCCACCACGAACACTTGATAATTTATAAATTATTATTTTGTCATGTCATACTCTGTCCGATGTCTCCCTTTACCCATTTTTCTGTTGTCCATTCCCCAGGGAGGGGTTTATAGGTAGATTCTTGTGTTCGGTTCCCCTTTTCTACCTCACCTTGTCCTTCCCCTCCTGGTATGGCTACCTTCATTATTGGTCCTGAGGAGTTTATCTGTCCTGGATTCCCTGTTTTTCCAGCTCTGATCTGTACCAGTGTACATGTTCTGGTCTAGCCGAATATGGTCTCCCCACAACCCTTTGCAAGGGGATGTCCAGTTGCCTGCAGATGGGTTTTGGGTCCACACTCCATACTCCGTCATTCACAATGATAGGATATTTTGTTCTTTGATGTCTGATCCCTGATTCCACCTCCTGATCACACAGGCTGGTGTGTTTCTTCCATGTGGGCTTTGTTGCTTCTCAGCTAGATGGCTGCTTGTTTATCTTGAAGCTTTTAAGATCCCATGTCTTTTAAGACATATCTTTTGATTGCCAGACATCTTCATTCACATTGCTTATGTACCACTTTGTCTTCAGCAATCCTGTTGAGAAGATGAGCATCATGGAATGCTAGTTTAATTGAGGGAGTACTTGAATGTAGGCCCAATGTTTATCTGCTACCTTAGTAGGAAAACTCTAAATATATACACCTCAATCTATTTTCCCATCATCATATATAAATATATTTGCATATGTATATACCAGTATTTAGACCTCTATAAATGCCCCTTGCCCCCTATTTCTTTCCTCTATTTCCTTTTATGTTCCTCTTGTCCCACTATCATATTTTCTGCCTTGTTTTGCTTTGTTACAACGCAAGAATAGCCGGACAGATGTTTAGATGGCAGCATTTAGACTGTTCTACTAAGCAAATGTATTAAGGTTTTTGGAGCCACTAAGATGGATAATATGTGTTAGTGTGAATTTGGGGGCAGTATTCAGAAACATATATCACTAATTATAATTGTGTGTGTGTGTGTGTGTGTGTGTGTGTGGCATCACTGCCCTGGTGGGAGTAGGAACCCCAGCCTTGCTCCTGGAGAGCTGCTGCTGGATTTGAACCATCAATCCTGTGGGCTACAGTCCCGCACACAACCACTATGCCACCAGGGCTCAGCCCTATGTATCATTATTATAAATGTAAAAAAGTTACCCTGGTTTGAATAGCTTGACACTTGTCTACCACTGGATGCTCAGAATTAAATTCAACTTAAGTAAATAGGAAAGGCATTCCTCCTATTGCATGAATTAAATTGTCACTTTGTGTTTGAGGAATGGATAGAGACATGCCATTTTTCTCCCAGCAACATAAATGTTAGGGTCTTACCTAATTCAATAGATTCATTAAATATCCATGTTACTGTGATCTATACATAAAAATTAAATAATTTAAGAAACAAGCTACACCCAAACAACAGCTCATACTCCAAGGCCATTGCAAACCCCCACCCCCATGGTTATAGTGCTTTCACCCACTGTGGGCACATTGTTTTACAGTTTACCATTTTTCAAATGTTCATGTTTGCTGCTGTGTGGCTGTTGAGGCTGTCGAATTGATTCTCAGTGTCGCTGTGCTATAGAACAATACGTTACTGGTCCTGGACTGTCCTCAGAGTCATTGTGTAGAGCCTATTATTGCAGCCGCTGTGTTAGTTCATGTTGTGGAGGATCTTTCTCTCACCAACCACTTACTTATGAAGCATGAAGTCCTTCTCACGTGACTGATAGCATGTCCAAAGTACATAAGATAAAGCTATCCTCACGTCTAAGGATCATTTTGACTATGTTTATGTCAAGACAGATTTGTTTGTTCTCCCAGGAATCCTTGGTCCTGTCAACATTCAGTGCTAATAATAAAATGCATCAATAATCCATCTTCAACCTCCCTTAAGTATTGCTCAGTTTTAGCATGTATATAAGGCCATTGAAAATACCATAGTTTGGGTTAGATGCACCTTAATCTTCAAAGTAACATCTTTGCTTTTTAACATTTTCAAGAAATCTGAAAAAAAGAGAAAAAAGTTTTTTTCTCTTAGTCTTTTCTTTTTTTGTCATTGAGTTTGTTATTGTTTTATTGTTTTGTTCTGTCTTGATTTTTTTATTTTTTTAAAAGAAGTCTTGTACAAGATATTTGCCCAGTAAAATACATGGTTTGATTTCTGGGCTGCTCCTTCCAGGGACAGGTCCCCTGGTAGTGTAGTGGGCATGTGCAGGATGCTAGCCACAAAGGCAGTAGTTCCAAAAGTCACCCCTTGGGAGAAAAGCAAGGCTTTCTGCTCCCATGAAGAGTTTGTGAATAGATGCCGTCAAGTAGGTTCCAACTCATAGTGACTCTTTGTACAATGGGACAAAACACGGCTCTGCCCGCTCTGGCACTGCCCTCAAGATTGCTCTTATGTTTGAGCCTGTCAATGCAGCCACTGTGTCACTCGTCTTGAAAAAGGTCTTCCTCTCCTCGCTGCCCCACTACTGTACCAGGAATGCCCTTTCCCAGGCCCTGCTCTCTTCTGACAACCTTTGCAAAGTACATGAGCTGAGGAGGCACAGCCGCAGAGATCCATCGGGGCGGTTCTACTCTGCCCATCACGGTTGCGGTGGGTCAGAGGGCACTGGGTGGCAGTGAGCGAGCTGCCATTGACTTTGATTGTGGATCCAAGTAAAATGAAATCCTTAATTTTTTTCTTCCTTTGTGATGTTTCTTATTTATAAAATCGTGCGGATTTTTGCTTTCTTCATGTTGGAATGTAATTCATACTAAAGGCTGCAGCCTTTGATCTCCATCTGTGTTTTGCATTTTCTTCACTTACAGCATGCAAGCTTCTGTTATCTGCATATTACAGATTGTTAGTGAGTTTTCTTTCATGCTACTCTTAATATTTCAACTTTAAGGATTATTTTTCATATAAATGTGATGAAGTGACACAATCTTGACCTACATTTTTCCTGATTTTAAACTGTGCAGTATCCCCTTGTTTGGTTAGAACATAGGCTTCCAAACTTCTTTGACTTACTGCCCCCTTTTCAGAAAAAAATTGCTCAGCACTCCACTGGCAAATGTTGTGTACTGCAGTCCATACTGTAAGATAAAGTGTAGGTTTGTGCTTCTGCATACGTCCCCCAGATCTGTCTGTAGTAGTCTTATCGATTCTGTGCCTTGGTTCTAATGATGTTATAAACTGGTAAGTTAGAAGTTGTCTTCAGCATCTTGAGACAGTTTTCTATTCAAATACTGAAAAGGATGAGCTAATAAATGGCCTTTTGGAAAAATATCATTGACCTAGGTAGTAAAGGGAAGATTATGCTTCAGTATCCTAAACTGAGAGTAGGAACCACAAGCATTCTTCCTGCAACCAATTTTGACTTGAGAAGGGATGCTCAAGGTATACAGCCTACAGATTAGGCGTGATCTGCAAGTGTGAGGTGATTAAAAAGGAGCGGACTTAGGTGTAAGCCCTGATGGCACAGTGGGTTAGTTCCCAGCTGCTAACTGGAAGGCTGACTGTTGAGCCCTACCAGCCCTTCTGGGAGAAAGCTGAGGCTGCCTGCTGCTGTAAAGATTGAGAGCCTCGGCAGCTCTACTGGATTTTTGAAATCTCCTCAGTGGCAGTGAGTTTGGTTTTGTGTGTGTTTAACTAGCTAGAAAATACTGGATTGCAGAACTTCCCAACAACTTTTCTGACCTTAGGGGGCTATGAGCAGTGATCTACTTGGTCTACTTTTATTGTAAAAAGAGTAGTTGAAACATTCATTGTGAAGCTATTCTAGTGATTGCCTGATGAGCGAGCAGCTTCAGAGCTGCTTCTCACTGATTGTTAACAAGATGGAAACCCCTGTCCCAGGCATACTGTATTTCTTTTGCAATTTTATTTCCCACCCTGTTTGTCCTGATTGTTCCTATGTCTCTCCTAAACTTAACCCCTGTTAATCTTTCAAGCAAGTGGTACACTTTGATGAATATGTATCAGGTATTAAAAGAAGTATTTTCCCAAGTCCCACTGAGGAAAGGCACTTAGAGCCATTTTGCAAATATTAATCCAGATCTGCTTGTTTTGTTTCTGATTTATCACCTTTGCTTTTGAGCCTTTTCTCAATCTTTGCTGCGCAGGTCTGGTCTCCATGTTCAGCGTGGTTTGGTTTTTATTCATTTCACAATATTTTGGGGGATACGTCTGTATATGTGTTTTTAGTTTTTCCCTTCAATTTGGGATGAGTTAAAGTCACATTAGTTATTTAATTTTACCAGCATTTATGCTGTTTTGTAAGTTAGACTAAAATATTTTTTGAATTCCCTTACACGTAACAGGTGAACATTATATGTAAGCATGAGCAATTCAAAACTATAATGTCTGATCAATTAATAATTGCTACTTGCTAGTGTAGTTTTTGAAGTAGTTGTAATTTGGTGCACTAAGGAAAATTAGTGTTCATGGTTACATTATTTCAGTGAGGTGGTTGCAATGCATCACCATAATTTTAGCATTTAGTTTTTAAAAATCAATGAAAAGTGATTATATAAAATAAATTGGGAGTGAGGGAGGTGGGGAGTAGGGGGAGTGATCAGTCTTTTAGTTTCTGCTCATGTGGATTTCACTTTAACAAAAACAAAAAGAAACGAAATGCCACTTGTCTTTTTGTACCCATTGTTTATTTTATTTCCTACTAGGAAAAATGCTCACTTTGTGGACTTTAAGCTCTGTTATTTATAGAAACTGTTCAGTGTATTTGTATTTTAGTTTGAGAAAACAAAAATTAAGTTATACATTAGAAGTTAATCTACTCTTAACATTTAAAAGAAAGCAGATTAATAATGCCCAGGACAACAAATTGTTGTAGTGTACTTTTGTGTGGTGCATGAATTCATGTGTTTCTTCAACCTGGGGTTGAACCATTCCCCATTGCAGCCTAAGTTTTTTTTCTCATCTGTGCCCTACCTACCCTGCTTTGCCTGTGTGCCCTTTACTATCGTCCTGTCAGTGTCTGCAGCTCACTAATAAGTATGCAGAGGCTTTTCTTTAGCTGAGAGAGTCAAGGCGCAGGAGAGGATCTATCTTAAGAATATTTTATTTGTGCCAACAGAGAAGTGCTTTGTTGTAGGCCATCTGGACTGGGAGGATTTCCTCAGAATGTAAAGTATGTCATGAGGGTTGGGAATCGCTGTGGCTCTCTCTGGGAAGGCAACAGGAAATGTAGACAGAGCTGGTTTATTTTGTTTGTAATGGCTGTGGCGAGAATGGAAGACAGCTTGCCTGGTCTCTGTGGTTCCGCTGCACTCAGGAATGTATGCCCAGACTTTCGATCGCTCCTTTCCTGGGAATGCAACCCTGTCTCACAGACGGTTCTGTTAGCAGGGCAGGGGAAGCCTGAGGATTGAGAAAGCATCTAGAGCTCTTGCTACTTACTTTCTTTCTTTTCCGCCTGCCTCTTTAAATGTATGCCAATAGAGGCGTAAATATTTACTGACATAGTTTTACAAAGTATTCAGATTACAAATAAATGTATTTTAGTAAGGGAGAGTGGGGACACTCTCCCCTCCCCCCCAAATAAGACCACATGTATAGCATGTTGTTATTCTTCCATTAGTAAATAAATGAAGGAGGCAAAATTAAAACAATAATCTTTAAGGAAAATTATTCAAAAATGCCTTTCTTAAATAATGATAAATGGGAAATTAGAGAACCAAGCTTGACTTTTGTTTCTGTGAATTCTGGCCAAAAAACTTTACCAAAGACAGAAAATCAAGATACTTGTTTAGAATTTCTGTAAGATTTTGAAAAAAAGACCACTCGAATTTTGAAGGAGTCCCAGTATTAGAAGGAAATAAAATGGTTCACCACCACCAACACACACACACACACACACACACACACACACAACACACACATACACAAACCATTATGCTCAGAATACAGGCACAAAATAGTTTTTCTTTTATTTAGCACAATTTTTAATACTTTTGTGTAATAATTTTTAGTTAGAATGTCTTTTGTGTGTGTGTGTGTGTGTGTGTGTGTGTGTGGGCATCACTGCCCTCTGGTAGGAGTAGGAGGCCCAGCCTTATTCCTGGAGAGCTGCTGCTGGATTTGAACCGCCAAGCCACAGTCCCACACAGAACCACTACGCCACTGGGGCTCAGCCCAGTTAGAGTGTCTTGTTTTGTTGTGTTTTTTCTTTTTTTTGTTTTGGGGGCATCACTGCCCTCTGTGGTGGGAGTAGGAGGCCCAGCCTTGCTGCTGGATTTGAGCCTCCAACCCAGTGGGCCGCAGTCCTGCGCACAACCACCATGCCACCGGGGCACAGCCAGTTAGAGTGTCCTAATGAGAAAAATAAAGTGTTCACACAGCACTCTCCCTCCTTTTCTGCTGGTCTAGAATTCATTGCAGTGAGCACATAGAAGTCATGCTAACTATTAAGAGGTGATTTTGGAAATCGCTTGCTCTCTCACTCTGCTCACTGCCATCAAGATGATCGATTCTGACTCACAGAAACACTATAGGACCAGGGTAGAACTGCCTCTGTGGGTTTCTGGTATTTTAACTCTTCACTGGAGTAGAAAGCCCCGCCTTTCTTCTCAGGAGCTGTTTGCTGGTGGTTTCAAACTACTAACCTTGTGGATTGCTGCCTTATAGAACAGCTATGCCACAAGGACAGGAGAGAAATGATTAGAATACAATTGGTTATTCAGGATATGCTACAGAGTTCTTTAGAACTGCATATAAATGCCCAGAGGGCCTGCCACACTCTAATGTAAGCCCCAACCTGAAGGCACTAACTTCAGCTCCATGGGGCTGCAAAGCCAGCATCCGGAATTAAGTTCCCAGAGGAACTCCACCATGCAAGCTAAGCTACAAATCTCTTCAGCTGTACTTGCTCTGAGTGACCACCTGTCTCATGCTCTGGCTCCCAGGTTCTGTGCTGCTACTGCTCTGTCAGTCACTCTTCTGTTGTCAAATCCGTGTTCTCTGGATCACGGTGGTTCAGTGCACAGGGACCCTGGGCTCCAGAGGCTGTGCTCCACTCCTGGCTCTTGCTATCGTGAGTTCCCACCCTGCTTCTCAGCCGGCTCATTTGATACCCAGCAGGATGACGATCACAGTGAACCCTGGTAACCAGCATTTATAACCAAGTCGCCAGTGTCTCCTCCACCTTCACTTGCCCAGACCCAGTAGGAAAAGGTGTTTTGGTGAGAGGTATGCAGCCTATGGATAAAAGAGCTGCTTTCAATAATTTGCTCTCCTGAAAAATGTAATTTAAAAAAATAGAAAACAAGCTAACAGTGTTATATTTTTTTATTGTAGCCAGAATCTAAATGGTCTTATTCTCACATCATATTGTTAACTAAAACTATGTAATATCATCATTTATAAAAGAAATACATTTCCCACCATTTTAACAAATAAAATGCCTTCATGAAAACTTGTTTGAGGGAAAATGTGTACTCTTGGAAATAGAAGATTAAGATAAATAGGAAACATTAAATCTTTCATAAATGTACATATATTTCGGTATGACCTGCTCTCGGTTTATGAGTATACTTTTTGTGATTTATTTTTTAAAATAATTACTGTTTGCTGCAGAAGACAGTATGTCAACTGAAATAACTGCAATGATACTTGAAGACAAATTCAGTGTAGAAAAAAATCAATATAAATAATTTCAGTTACTAAATGCTTTCTGATATGAATTTTCTTTCTTTTTTGGGGGCAGAGGGGTGTATCACTGTCCTCTGTTGGAAGTTGGAGGCCCAGCCTTGCTCCTGGAGAGCTGCTGCTGGATTTGAACCGCCAAGCCAGTGGGCCGCAGTCCCTCACTCAACCATTACGCCACCGGGGCTCAGTCCCTGATAGGAATTTTCTTAACAACACATTGGAGTTTTGGTTTTTGAAGAATAACGCTGAAAGGAAACTGAGCCTTCCTTGGCATGCTGTTGATTTTTCCATTTATTAATCCGGAAATGGGCTTTCTAAACAACACACTCAGACTTTTGCTGAATTATTTTTGCCCAGTATGCATAACATGTACAAATTAACTACAGTTGACTTTGAAAATTTAGGTACATTACTAAACAGAAGTTCCTACCCCAACAGTTTTATTGGTTTATAATTCACATATCATACAATCAATAATTTAATCACATCATGATGAATTGTAGAATCAATTTTAAAATATTTTCTTCATTCCTGTACTCATTGTTATTAGATCTCTATTTCCTCCCAACCTCCCACCATATCCCTAGGGATTAATCCAATTACTGTCTCTTTAGATTTAGCTATCCTGGATTTCATATAAAGAAAAACAAAAAGCAGGCAAACAAAAAACTAACAATAGCAAAGCAAAACAGATTTTTTAGAGACTTTAATAGAAGAGAAAGCAGATAATATTAAAAAGCTAGACCAAGTTTAAATGGATCATAAGGTAGGCTGTAGTGCCTGGGTCACCAAGGGCTACACAGAAACTAGATCAAAAGTCTCCAATTAGGAACCCACCACAGCCTGTATTAGTTTTGCTTTTTCTTTACTGAGAAAATACGAGGGGACTTCAAAAGTTCATGGAATGCTTTCATTATCTACTTTGATCACTGTACAAACTTTTAAAAGCCCACTTATATATGTATACCTAAGAATATTCAGCTCTAGCATTTAGGACCTTACTATACATGTTCATTGCATGTTTTTGATTTCTTTCCTTTCCATATGTGGTCGTCACTTCTACATGTCCTTTGTGATTAAAAATATACACCATCTTTCTAAAGAGCCACATGATTTTCCATAGCACGGCCATTTGTTGATAGTCTTTTGGCAGTCTTGTCTTTTAGGAGAATGCTTTTTATTAAAAACAAGCAAACTTATCAGCAGTGTGTATGGTCTCATCACAGGTCTCTCCTGTTCTTCATCCTGATTAGCTTTTCTAACCTCACGCCACCCCCACCTCTGCCCTTACCATTTTACCCAGTAAGATGTGTCTAGTTGTTTTAATATGTGTGCTTTGGGAAGACAATAAATCCTTTTTAATGTTTAAAAACACCTATACTGTGGATTCTTTTATGTCTTATATCATGGAGCTCTTCTAAGTGAAGAATAGTTTTGCACCCCATAGAGAGTCATAAGTAACAAGTAATTTTAGTATCTTGTAATTAGTCTTCAGAACTACCAAGATTCTTTAGTAGACCTAATAACTTTTCTTATCTGTCTAGAGATTTAATTAACTTATAAAAAATTTAATTGCCCTTCAAGAAATAAAGTGGGGAAACTAGTTATTTAGTTTGGTCATATATTTTTACAGAAGTCATTCCACTTTTCTCCACCAAAATGTTTACTACATAGATTCTCATTATGTGGGAGGTCTGGTGGGGCCGAGGTAAGGGCAATGTAATAGAGAGGAAGTACTGAAACCCAAGTGAAGGCCAAGTATGACAGTGGGACAAGAGGAAGGCAGGAGGAAATAGAGGAAGGAACTAGACGGCAAAGGGCACTTGCACAGGTTTAAACACTGGCATGTACATATGTAAACATAAGTACATATTTTAAGGAGGGAATAAATCCAGATACATATATTTATATGTTTAATACTAAGGTAGAAGCTGGACCTTGGACCCCTACCCAGGCACGCTCCCTCAAGGCAAGAACATTTTGCACTACTAATTTGGCATTTCAGAATGCTCACTGGCCCAATGCGATCACTGAAGTCAAATAGGTTCATAAACAAATGTGGTAAAGAAAACCCATGGTGCCCAGCTATCAAAGGATATAGAGTCTGGGATCTCAAAGCCTGAAGATAAACAAACGGCCATCTAGTTGAGAGGTATCCAGTCCCAAAGGGAGGAAGTGGCCATGAGGTGTCAAAAGGACCAGGTCTCAGGCATCAAGCAGGAAAAAATTACATCACTGAGCGATCTCTCATGAGACGACCACCGAGGAGGACATGTGGGGATTGAACAAGAGTGGTAAAGATGGCTGATGATACCTGGCTATCAAAAGATATGACATCCGAGGATTTAAAAGTTTGAGGGTAAGCAAATGGTTATATGGCCCAGGAACAACAAAGCCCACCTTAGAAGATGCACACCAGCCTATGCGACCATTAGATGTGGAAAAACCCAGATATCAGGCCTCAAAGAACAAGAATCACATTATTGTATGCCCACCCTCCCTACAATATCGTTGAATTCAGAAGGGAGGAAATTCAGACAGAGAGGAGAAATCCCATGGCACCCAGCTACCAAATGATAGAGCATCTGGGATCTCAAAGGCTTGAGTGTGAATGGATGGCCATCTAGCCCAGAAGCAGCAAAGCCCACATGGAAGAAAAACACTAGCATGTGTGATCACGGAGGGCTGAAGGGAGCAGATATTAAACATCAAAGAACAAGAACCTCATCACTACCAATGGGGAGGAGAGCGGAGTGGGGACCCAAGGCCCACCTGTGGGTAATCAGACACCCTCTCATAGGGGAATCATGGGGAGGAGACAAGCTAGTGAGGCGGAGTGAGGTGGTGATGAAGCATACAACTTACCTCTAGTTCCTGAAGGCTTCCTCCTCCCAACTGTCGTGGTCCCGGTTCTACCTTACTGTGGAGATGAGAAATGGAAATGCGGGGAATCCAGGACAGATGAACCCCTTGGGGCCAGTAGTAGGAGTGAAGCTTCTGGATGGGTGGAGGGAAAATGGATTAGAGATGGGGAGCCAACTTCAGGGATCTACACATAACCTCCTACCTGGGGGACAGACACTGCGGGAGAGGGTGAGGGGAGACTTCGGGCAGTGTAAGTTATGACAAAACAATAATTTGTAGAGTATTGAGAATTAGTGGGAGAGTGGGGAGCAAGGATGGAGGGGGAAGGGATGGGAGGCTGATGTCAGGGGCTCGGATGGAAAGCTGGAGGTTTGGAGAACGATGACAGCTACAGGCGTGTGAAAAAGCGTGGCACAATACGTGTATTTATGTATTGTGAGAAATGATGTATAAGCCCCCAATAAAATGATTTTTAAAAAACCTCATTATCTTGTTGATCAACTCCTCTATGTGGATGTTGCACACTTGCTAAATAAAGAATTTTAGCACCTAAAAACAAAAAATCTTATTCTCTGTGTACTCCTCCCTACCCCGTCTTGTCCCCCGCTCTAAACTGTCAGAAATAACTGCTGTCACACGTTCATCTGTGTACATCACTTCATTGCATTGTGTTTGTTATAAACAGTGTATTATTTACATTCTTTTCATTTACATATAAAAATTCATCTGACTCACGTAAAGAAAAGTTCTTAAGTTCCTAACACTTAATGTAACCGGAGTGTATTCTTATCATTCTGCTTATGTTCTGGTGGGTGTTGCAGTACAGTTTATTTTTGTGATACAGTTGATGGACATTTTCTACTTTGCTTCTTTACAAACTATACCATTGTCAAAATTATTGTTTCTTTAATCAGAGTTGGGAAACTATGCTTGGCAGGCCATCTGTTTTTATAGATAAAGTTTTACTGGAACACAGCCACAATTGTTCATTTCCATGTGGCCTATAGCTTCTTTCATGCTGCAACAGCAGATCTAAGTAGTTGTGGCAAAATTATGGTCTGCACAGCCTAAAATACTTATCACCTGTGGCCCTTTACTAAAAAAGTGCTGACGGCTGTGTTGTTGTTAGGTACCACTAAGTTGGTTCCAGCTCACAGTGACCCTACGTACAAGGCCTGTGAAGTGCCGCCTGGGCCGGAGTCATGTTCACCATGTGTTTGAGCCCATTGTTTTCTTCCATCTCATTGATGGTCATTCCTCTTTTGCTGACTCTTTGCCAAGCACCATGTTCTTCTCCAGGGACTGGCCACTCCTGACACTAAAACCTGAACCACACGTGCAGCAACCAAGTCAATTCCAACTGATGGAGCCCTTGCGGGACAGGGTAGACCTGCCTCTTGGGGGTTTCTGACCTTGTGTAACTCTTTATGGAATAGAAAGTTTTGTTTTTCTCCACAGAGCAGCTAGTGATTTTGAGCTGCAGACCTTGAGATTAACAGCCCAATGAGAAATCACTATGCCGCCAGGGCCCCTGCCACTCCTTACAGCATATCCAGAGTATGAGATGAAGCATTGGCATACACGCTTCTTCTGGAGATCCTTCTGGTGTGTACTTCTTCCAAGACTCATTTGTTTGTTCTTCCGACAGTCTAGTTCATAGTACTGTTAATAGTCTTTGCCAACCAACTCCTCAATTCAAAGACTTTAATCCTCCTCTCTCCCCACCTTCTTATGAGGCAATTGAAAATACCTTGTTTTGGTTCAGTTTCACTGTAGTTCTCAAAATGTTGCTTTGCTTTTTAACATTTACTTTAAAGAAACCTTTTTTTTTGGAGGAGGGGCATCACTGCGGTCCTGGGAGCTACCCAGTGCCGCTCCTGAGAGCCGCCGCTGGATTTGAACTGCCAAGCCTGCCGACCGCAATCCCACACTCAACCACTTACACCACCAGGGCTCAGCCCAAAGAAGTCTTTTTGTAATGGATTTACCCAATTCTGTATTTCATTTGAGTTCTGGACTACTGCTTAACAGGGCATTGATTGTGGATCCAAGTAAAATGAAATTTTTGACAACTCAAATACAAAGTGTTTTACATTTTCCTGTACAATTCTGGGGTACAAGCTATTCTAAACTGGAGGCATAAAGAAAATAGAAACCAGTAAAGTCATTGCTATTTGAGTCAATCTATAAGATTTAATGCTTCTTTTTAGTTCGTCTTCTAATATTTTCTCTTCAGGGTCCTCAGCTGCATTATGTATTCTTTTATTGTGATTAGTGAGAGAAGCAGGGCAAGGGAACCCATATTATCAGAACTAGAACCAGAAACTTTGCCATGTACATTTTCCATCTCGATCCTAAAATAATTCTTGTGTGGCAACCATAACAATGTCCAATGGGAGTTTCTTAGAGGAACTAACAGATTACAGTATGGAGAGGCCACAGTTCTTTTGTCCTCTGGCTCCAGGTCCCAGGAAACTGACCCTCCATTTTGCCGTAAGGTCTCTTTTGCTTTGTCTTATGGTCTCAACGCTGATGCTTCTGAGGCCTCGGCCTATTCAGACAGAGATCTCGAATACACTCCACTCTTCTTTTTTTGATAGTTGATGACCCACCCTTATTCTCACCAGAATGGAATAACTGACCGTTCTCTGATAGTGCTTTACATAGTTTGCATGGTCCCATTTAGTTACTTGGGAATTACAAAGACCTGGATAGAAGAACCATAAGTAAGTAATTTTACCGTATTTTTCAGACTATAAGATGCACCCAGTTTTGTTTTGTTTTGTTTTGTTTTTTGGGCATCACTGCCCTCTGGTGGTCGTAGAAGCTACCCAGCGCTGCTCCTGCGAGCTGGATTTGAACCGCCAAGCCCGCAGGCCGCAGTCCCACACTCAACCACTTAACGCCACTGGGGCTCAGTCGAATCCAGTTTCTAGAGTAGGAAAACCAGAAAAAAAAACTGAACCAAATAGTATCAATACACTAAAATATTTATTAAAATAAAGCAAAATATGGTCATATTTAACAGCATAAACTCAACAGTGGTGTTAAGAACCATCATCACTTTCATTAACAAATGAGGGGAGATGTGTGCTGTGCCGATCACATGATCTGACTGGCATTGAGACTCCAGGAGGTGTGACATCCCCCGAACGCACATCAATCCACGGCATGCAAACAGCAACGAACTGTCAGCGGGCAAATGGGATCATAAACAAATGTTCTTGGGTACCACACCTTTGGATCATAAAACACACCCTCATTTTCCACCCACTTTGGTGGGGGGGGGAAGTGTACCTTATAGTCCGACAAATATAGTACTTAAATACACTTACCTAAATCCAGGCTTTGATGGAACTATGGTTTTTGCCTCCTGCCTTCAGTTAAATAGAGGACACACTGATCACTTCTGCATATGGTAGGTAGGCCAGGTCTAGTCTGTGCCAGTTTCTTGACCCCCATCCTCCTGCTTTTCTCAAACTGGGAGCTAGTGGTTTACCTATTAAAGGAACAGTTTAAAACAGGAAATTAGTTCTTGCTTTAATGCAAATATGGTCTATGTACATATATTTATATGTTAAGTATTAAGGTAGCAGAAAGACATTTGGTATCTACTCAGTTTCTAATAACCTGGGATTCTGATGTTTACCATCCTGATAAAATGACTGAAGACAAGAAGGTTCATAAGCAAATGTGAAGAAAGCTGGTGAAGCCCTACTATTACAAAATATAGCATCTGGGGTCTTAAAAGCTTGAAGTAAGACAAGCGGCCATCTAACAAGAAAGCAACAAAGCTAACATAGAAGACGCACACTAGCCTGTGTGACCACGAGGTATAGACATAATCAGGTATCAGAAGACCCAAAACAACCAATCAACCAATCAACCAAATCAACCAATATTGATGTGAATAAGGGAGGTTGAATTGGAGATCCAAAGCTCATCTGTAGACCATTGGGCACCCCCTCACACTAGGGTTACAAGGAAGGGAAGAGTCAGCCAGGATGCAGTATTGCACCAAGAAAACACACAGTCCTCTTTAATCCCTTCCCCACCTCCATCATGACCCAAGTTCTATCTTACAAATCCTGCTAGACCAGAGCATGTACATGATACAGGTAAGAGCTCTGGACAAACAGAATCCAGGACAGATAAATCCCTCAGGAACAGTAATGAGAGTAGTGATACCATGAGGTTAGGGGTAAGATGTAGGGGAGTGGGGGAGGGAGAAAGGAGGAATTCATTGCATGATCGACATATAACAAACGTGGGTGAAGGGAGACAGATGTAAGATATGAATATGATAATTAGAATTTAACCAAGGGTTCTTGAGGGATTGAGAAATAAAAGGAGCTGTTACCAGGGGCTCACGTAGAAAGAAAATGTTTTGAAAATGATGGTAAGGTATATACAAAAGTGCAATATACAATTGATGTGTAGATAGTTATAAGAACTGTAAAAGCCTCCAATAAAGCGATTTATTTTAAGAATGAAAAATGATGGCTGATTTATAGACAATACCCCTAAGGAAACTAAGGATTGGTAACTTGATTTACACTGTCTAGTAAGGAGGGGACTCTGTATATTGCCCATCTAATCTTGCCTCATTTGCATAATGGACTACTCCACAGGACTATAACCACAGGTATAAAGGCTAGCATCTACAATTCCTCACACAATGAAGGACCACTGGCTCCCCTGCAGCAACATAGTACCCTCACTGTATGTTGTGCTGTCAAGTTCAATCTAATCATCACAAGACTGAGATAAGTACTAATCAGCAGGAAGAGATTACATGCGAGGAAATCAGTCACAGAACTCCCTAAGTAGTAAACAGGTGTACTCAGGCAGGGTAAGGTCACCTCAGGGCCTGCACTACTTAACACAGTTTTTATCCAGCCTATTCCCCATGAACGCTGAAAGCCAAAACTTGTAAGAGCTCAAGGATTTTGGAACTGTGAACTACTCTGCTGCGTTGTTCCTGTGCATTAGCGTAAGAGACCCTACGGTTGAGAGGACCTGATGGTGAAGGGAGGGCAGTATGATAATATCTATACTGAGGCAACACACATCTTTGTCTTGAGCAAGTTGAGACCCTGGGCATTTTAACCCTAACCCTGAGTACCTTCTTGCCTTTCATGGAGGTTGCTGGCATAGCTACCCCTTCAGTTTCCTTGTATTTAATCTGAACCAGGTCCAAGCCATTTTTACACAGCCACTAGAATTTTTTTTTTTAAATCAGTGACTACATCCACAAGTTCAAACCATTTTAATGGCTTTGTGAAAGGACTGTGAGAATGCAGTGTCAAATAGAGTAAGGAATGTAAATCGGGAATTAAATGACTTGTGTTTGGGCTTCAAATATCAAGACTAATTTGATGACTTAGGGAAGGCTAGCATCTCAAGCTTGTTTCTTGAAATATAAAACATTTGTGTAGCAAATGCTGAAAGCTCTTAAATTAAACACCTTTTATACTTTGTTATTATTTGTTAAGCATTTATTGGATATTAGACATGTACCAGGCACCTTTCTTAAAACAATTTTCTTTTGGGATGGAGGCATTGATGCTCAAACGAAACAAAATAACTTGGCTACCATTATGCAACTAATTGATATAGAGCTTGAATTTGAAGTCTAAATTGAACATAGACTACCCCTGACATTTCCTTCCACACAGTACTATTCAAATATTGCTGTTGACATGCCTTTATAAAGAATGAAGTAGCATGTATATACCTAGAAGGGCTGTAGACATACTTGATCTTAACAAGCATGAATATTGTATAGCTGCTTCACAATATAACAATACTAGTTTGGAGTTTTAAATGTTTTTTTTTTTTGGTGTGTGTGTGTGTGTGTGTGTGTGTAAAGCGAAATAAATTTACGTACCTAATAGAAATGGTTGGCACAGTTGTCGAACTGGCCCTAATAAGGCAGGAAGATAAGCCAGGAGGTAGGAAGACTACTGGCTGAGGAGGCAGAGGTAGATGAATCTGAGGTCAGTTGTAGAAATGAAAGAATCCAAGGTTGCCAGACCACCAATAGCTAGCTCCCAGGGTTGGTGGGTCAGTGAGCTGGGGGCAAGATCCAGACCAGTAAGAAGTAGTGGGATGCCCTGCCACAGTCTGCTTAAATAGAAGAAGTAAGCTATACACCTAACCCCTGGCGCCATAGTGGGGAGGTACCAAGATCCCCAAGATCAGCAATATGAAACCTCTGCTCTGGGGGAGAGAGACAGGACTTTGTACTGCTGTAGACAATTGCAGTCTGAGGCGCTTTAGCTTGTCCTATAGGTCGCTATTAGTTGGCATTAACTCCACGACAGTGAGATATTTTTATACAACTCCCCTCTCCCAACCCCCCTCTACCCTTCACCTCCCAAAGAGAGGAGCCCTGGTGGAGTAGTGGTGATGCCTTGGATCGCCACCCGTGCAAGGTTAGCTATGTGAAACCACCAGCCACCCCAAGGGACAAAGACGGGGCTTTCTACTTCTGTAAAAAGTTACAGAAAACCCACAGGGATTTTGACTCTGGCAGTGAAAGAGACTTCCATTCAACTCTGACCTGATTAAGACTTCCTTTCTATTGAGGCTCTTTCTTCTCAAGATTGCATGCCTGCTCACTGTAGAGTCTATCATGGAGTTGATTATATTATGTTAGATCACATCGTGACAGACTCCTATTCCACCCAAGTTGATATAAAACCTAACTCTCACATTCTCATTGTGAGGAAAATGGCAAGTTATGCCTTGTCTGAATGGCCCACTTTAAACTTCTCACTCTGGCTTAAGTCACTCTTATTTTCTTAGAATTTAGCCAAGGATTTTTTTTCCATCAGTTATTTCCTCCTCCTGTTTACAGTCAATTCATCATTAGCAGTCCATCTGTATGTATATTTGATTCTTACTGACCAAATAAATAACATGCTGCAAAGTTCATAGAGTTTTGAAGAATTTTTGTACTTGCTCTGTTAGAACTAAACATTGCCTAAATAAAATAAGGAGTATTTATGTATTTCGTTGTTGTAATTCCATACCTCATGTAAATATTAAAGAACATGTTTTAATAGAGCTTGGAGCATTGTGGAGAGAGGAAGAGTAGACAGAAGTGTTTGCTGATTACATAGCAAGATTGTGCTTTGGGGGAAGTATAAGAGTGAGGGTAGAGGTAAAGTGTACTTTTAATCACAGACGCTGAATGAAATCTTGATTACTCTTCTGCTAAAACAAAACTGATGTGATGCTGAATCCTAAAAAGATAAAAATTTTCATAGAAAAGTATGATAATTATGTAGCATTTAAGAAAGGTGCTTTGAACAGTTTGTTCTCTTACAAGTTCCTAAATGTCTGTTAAGAAATTGTGTAGGAAAAAAAATTGTGTAGGAAACTTTGATGTGAAAACAAATTAAGGTAACGGTAGAAAAAATGGAGCAATTAATCATGAAGAAACATTTCAGTATTTTAATTATATATCAGATTCATTAGCTTTTGTTATTAAAAAATAAATACAGTGTTCTAGTTTAATTTTCATTTTAGCCAACCTCCCTCTTATTGCCTTCCCTTTACTCAAATTAACAAATAGCTACCCCTTATTCTCCCTTTCTCTCCCTTCCCTGAAAACGATCAAAGGATGTCTTTTACTGTGAAAACCATTTTGTGACTTATTACAATAGTGGTCTCGTATAGTAGTTGCCCTTTAGTGGCTGATTAATTTCACTCAGTGTAATGTTCTTAGCTTAGATGTTGAGATGCTTACTAGGTTCCTCATTACTCTTTAGCATTGTATAGTATTCCATTGGGTGTATGTATCAAATTCTGTTTCTCCATTTTTCCACTAATGGGTGTCCAGGTGGTTCCCATCTTCCTGGCCTTTGTTTCTCTAGGATGGATGTCTAGGAGAGGCGTTGCTGAGCCATACAGGTCATCATCTGCAATAGTGAGAGAGCCTTCCCTCTCCCCATTTTTTTGGGGGGGACCTCAAAAAGAACTTTAATTCATTTAACCAGTATAGTTTTTCATACTTGGCATTGGATTCTTTCTCGAGCGGTTTCCTTGAAAAATAATCCTGTTTAAAATTTTTATTTGCTTAGATGATAGTGTTTCTGCGGCAAGTACTTCTGATGTTCAAGATCGCTTGTCGGCTCTTGAGTCAAGAGTTCAGCAACAAGAGGATGAGATCACTGTGCTGAAGGCAGCTTTGGCTGATGTCTTGAGGCGACTTGCAATTTCTGAAGATCATGTGGCCTCAGTGAAAAAGTCAGGCGGAAGTAAAGGTAAGTCAATATGCTATTAAGTGGGAAAGTTTGAGTTTTTGTAATTTGGACGAGGGGGTATTAAGGTGTAAAAGTCATGGATTTTATTAGTGACGTTAAACTTGGGAATGTAAAACTATTTTCTCTTTTGGATTAGTTGTGATTATAGTTTGTATTCCATTTCTTTTTTCTTTAGTCTCAAAATCTGAAAGTTTATTATTTCATATTGGGAATTAAAAAAAAATTTCACTGATTCCATTTGCCTTTATGTCACAGCCTTTGTCTGAATTTAGTGTCTTTTAGCTAGGAAATAAAAACTTCAAGGACAGGAACGAAATTTTCCTTTTGTGTCTTCCCTAACATTTCACATTGCATTTAGAAAACAGTAGGTAGGCATTCATTTATATGTATTTTAATCAATGTCCTTATAATTACAGAAACATTGAAATCTATAGCCTTGTGTGGTCATAAGCTAGCAGGATCCTGAAGAATTTCACACAAATTCTGATATTTATTACTGGCCCCCCAGTTCTATGAGTATTTTAACTCCTAGATATTAGGGATTTTCATAAGTTGAGAGAAACATATTGTTACTCCATGACTATGAGGAAGCTTTGAACCTTCCTTCAACCACCCAAGATAGTTTTGAATTCTTTTTACATTAATCAAGTAGTCTAGCATATCATTTCATATAGCCCACCGCTTTTTACAACTTTCAACAATCTTATCGACATAATTCACTTACCATCTATAATGCAGTGGTTTAAATATATTAGAGTTGTACAATTATGCAAACCAATTTTAGAATATTTTCTTCATTCTTATACCCATTATTATTAGCTCCCCATTTCCCCCAACTTCCCCTTCTATAACGCTAAGAAACTATCAATCCAATTACTCTCTCTGTATAGATTACCTATCCTATATTCCATCTAAAAAAATCAAATAAAGAAAATGTTTCGAAACTGACCTTAGTAGCAATTGTACAATACTCCTTGATGTGATTTCACTATGGAGTGATATATCTGTAATAATAATATACTTTGTAGCTTCAATATAATGGATTGGGGGGAAAAAAGAAAGTCAAGCACACACCCGCCCCCCCCACCCCAAAAAAAGCCCACCAAAACACACAAAACCCTAAATCAAACACCTGAAAATAATAAAAACTAGAGCAGATTTAAAGTCGGTCAAAAAGGAGAACAAATGATAAGATATTAAATTTTAATCAACTACATCTGCATTAGTTCATTTTCTAGTGCACTCTGTCTGATAAAAAGGCTATGTACACCCCTGCTCAGTGGTCAGAGAGAGTTCACTGGTTCCTCTGGAGACCATCCATAGGAGCACTTTGCAAATGGATGGTGGATGTTCACGGTCTTCCAGAACCTGCTACAGACTATGTGTCAAAATTTGAGCTCTACTACAGTTCCATTCTCCAGTCTTGGATTTTATTATTTATAATCCTTGGATCACACGGGCTGGTGTTTCTTTACCTGGCACCGCCCTCAGATGGCTGCTTATTTTAAGACAAGCCTTTAAGAAACCCCAGATGCTTTTCTTTCTGATAGGCAGTTACTATGTGCTGTCTTCACCGTACTTTGCTATAGTATACATGCCTTCAGTGATCTCCTCATGAGGGGAAGTATCAAGTAGGGCCACTTCACAAGAAGCTGCTCTTACATTAGGGCTTATGATTAAGTGCAAGCTGAAAGTCCATTTATGTATCTAGTCTATGGTCTCTATATGGCCCTGCTCCACTCTAGAGAAAGCACTATCATGCTATTGGGGCACATTATAAATAATCCTGTGGAGTTTATGGTAATTCTATTAATTTAAACAAAAAAACTATACTCGGGGCTGGGCCTCCTACTCCCACCACCGGAGAGCAGTGATGCCCCCCCCCCCCCAAAACAAAACAAAACAAAACAAAACAAAACAAAACAAAAATACTATACTCACTGCCATAAAATCAATTCTGACTTACAGCAAACTTAGAGGACAGGGTGGAACTGCCCTTGGGGGTGTCTGTGTGTTAACTCTTTCTGACAGTAGAACGCCTGATCTTTCTCCTGAATTTAATAGTATCATAAATTTTGCCAGTGGTATACAAACTATAAGATACTGTTGAGAGTGGCCTGAGCCTCCCATGGCGTAGTGGTTGAGTGTGGGACTGTGGCCCATTGGCTTGGCAGTTCAAATCCAGCAGCAGCTCTCGGAACGCAAGGCTGCGTAGCTCCCACGACCACCAGGAGGCAGTGATGCCCCCCCCCCCAAAAAAAAAGATATGTTGAGAAAAGGAAAATATGCAGGTATAGGACAGCTTTTTAGACTAAAATATATGGATTGTTGACTTGTAGAGATTAAGAATTGATCTGAGCTGGCACTATTTGCACAAAGAATTAAGGTTGGAGATAGGCAAAAATTTTCAGTAACCTTCATTCAAAAAGGCAGAACCATTCCTCTCCCATTAGGGTTCTGTAGGACTAATGTTAAATGTTTTTCCCAATGGCTATTTTACCATTTCTTTTTTGTTTTCTTTTTTTTTTGTTTTTTTTGGGGGGGCATCATTGCCTCTGGTGGTTGTGGGCACTACCCAGTGCCCCTCCTGAGAGCTGTGGCTGGATTTGAACCCCCAAGCCTGTGGGCTGCAGTCCCGCACTCAACCACTTACGCCACCAGGGCTCAGCCCAATTTTACCATTTCTTGATGAAGTAAATGGAGATAGGCATGATTCTTCCCATTTAAGAAAAAGGAACGTAATTTTCCTTTTGTGTCTCCCCTAGCATTTCACATGGCATTTTGCAATGCAATGCAACATGCCAATGTAAATTATATATCTTGAGATAAATACGTATCTTACATAAATTCCAGATTTTAGCTACCTACAAGATGGAGTGCAGATAACTAGAATTTGAAGAGCAGATTGAGAAGGTGAGCCCAGTTTCTGAATGCTGAGTTTCATATCTCATATGACATATAGATGGATAATATAGACAGTTGAATTGCAGATGTAGCTAGTTGAGTTGTTACTTTTTGATATAATAAGAATGTGGGAATGCTTGCTTTTATGGATAATAGTTAAAGCCATTGAAAGAGGATGTAAGTTTTTTTTTTTTTTTGATAGAGGATGAAAAACTTAAGGAAACTTGATTGTGCCATTGGGTGTGGCAACATTTATGCTTTTTTTGAAAAGTAAAATAAAGTAAAAACAAAGGTGACCTCTGACTTTGGAATTTATGGGATATATGAGATTTGAGAATCTGTCAGAAAGCTGATTGAAATTTCTGGGTAATGATGTTATACTGTTGCCTGTTTGTTTGTGTTTTGAGGATCAATTTTAAGATGTTATAGGATGGGTTTTATTCCCCAGGTACTTGCCTTTTATACGAGATTGTTTCTCAAGTGCTTATTTTTTCTTGTGTCTATAACGATGGAGCTTTAGTGGTGTAGTGGTCAAGCATTGGGCTGTGATCCACATGTAGACAGTTCAAAACCACCAGCCGCTCCTGGGAGAAAGGCTGGGCTTTCTACTGGGCTTTCTACTCCCCGTAAGTAGTTACAGTCTGAAAAACCCACAGGAGGTCACTATGAATCAGCATTGACTGTGGTCATGAGTGAGCAGCTCTAAAGTATGTCTCAGTTTTGTTTATGGCACTTTAGTACAAACTCTTTCCAATAATCCTATCAAAGAAATACTATAAGTTCATTTTAGTAGATTACAAAATCTTATTCTATAAGTTAATGATCACAGTTAATGTGGATTCTATGTGAAATAGTGTTCACCTGTGATTATTCTTTGAATCATGTGTATCCGTTAGGTTTAATTTCCATCATTAAAGTGGATTGATGTCAGGATTAGTTACATAATTACCTGGGAAGATTAGTATTTTACAGATGACCGTAGTCCATTGCTGAGAATTAATGACTGCATTTCCCATTAATTTCTTACTGCCATCACAGTTCCAGCTGTTAGTGACCCTATAGCTTAATATAGCTGCCACATGTGAATTTTCAAGGGTATAAAATCTTTATGAGAGCAGATAGCCTCATTTTTCTCCCTTGGAGCAGCTGGTGGGTTCAAACCATCAACCTTGTGGTTATCAGCCTATTCTGTAGCCCACTACGCCACCAGAGCTGCTAGTGTTTCCCATTTAAGGGAAGGAGGAACACTGCCTGTCCAGAGAAATATCTTAAAGTTTCATTAATTTTAATTGTAATTTTATCTTACAGTCTTTATTTTAATCTATAGAGAATAATTGGAAAGGATAGTAAATGATTCAAAATGCTGGCATTTGTGTACAGGTTAAAATAGATCATGTCATTTTTTACATTAAATAGGATTAAGGTGTTAATGGTATTAACATTTGAGATAAATATTTCAAGGTAAATAAATACTCCTCCTCCTCCTCCTCCTCCTCTTCTTTTTTTGTGGCATCACTGCCTGGGTGGGAGTAGGAAGCCCAGCCTTGCTCCTGGAGAGCTGCTGCTGGATTTGAACTGTCAATCCTGCGGGCCGCAGTCCAGCACACAACCACTAGGCCACCAGGGCTCGGCCTAAATACTTGTTTTATAAAATAGTTTTAAAGCTTTTTTTAGGCAAGTTTTTTTTCCCTCAATGAATAAGTACAGTTATTTCTGATAGTTTGTCCAATTTTATCTAATAGGTTAAATTGCAAGTCTCTTGTAAAATTTGAATTGGTGTATTTACCTTTAGATAAATTAATGACAGGACAATAATCCCTATCATCTTCTTAAGGTGATAGCATTATTCTTTAGAGATTGGACTAAGCCTTTGTGGGTAAAGAGACAGGCTCTTTTATGAAGCTGTGGTTAAAATAGGCCAGCTTTCTTACCAATGATGATGGTTATTAAGTAGTTTTCTGAGATGAGGTTGATAGAGAGGTAAGACTTTTCTTTAGGTTTGGCTAAAACTAAATATTAATGATCTGTGTGCAAATAGCTTAATGATATTTTACTATGTCACTTCATAGAAGTATTGCTATTCAATAAATGCCCAAATCAGAAGCACACCTTGTCATTTCAGTATTTTTAGTTCTACATGGTTTATATTCTTCAGTGTGCCAACAATATTAAAAGCCAAAGCCCCGTTTGTTTCTTGAGTATATCATGCCAGATTACTTAGCTGGGGTAGAAAGTTTTCCCAGTAGTTTTTAAGGGCCTTTAAATTTCTCATATACCATCTCTTCTGTTAGGGAATTCTTTCCTTTTGACGACATGTGCTCATGATATATGCACTGGTTGCAACTGAATCTCTGCCAAAGGAGGTGGGATGCAGGGGGGAGGGGGGAGGGGGAGGGGGAGGGGGAGGGGTAAGGATTACCTGCTCTTTGGAACACAAGGGAAGGCCCAGGGAACACGTTAGCATTTGAAACTGCCAGGAAGACAGATTATGTCGCAGCTGGTGCCTGGGAAACCCATTAAGACCTCTTGGGGAGACAAAATGAATGTGCTTTGAAAATAGCTCTGTGGCAGTATGTGAAGACAAGCTGTTAGTGCACAATGATATAAAAGTAAGAGTCAGATTTATCTGAAGGTCATTTCAACCAGTAAATGGCTGGTAAACTAAAGGTCTCCAGTATTCTGCTGCCACTTGAAAATGAGAGAGCCCAGAGACGAAGTTGGAACGTTGAGGATGTCAGTTCCCTGAGAGAAACAGAGAATCTGGATGGTGTACAGGCACAAATTTGTATCATTTGCCTCTTAACCCAAAAGACATTTAAAAGAATGCAGGGATTATTTTAGCTGTGCTGTAAATGTTGATAAGTAAAATGAACTCATCAGGTTGGGAAGGTGTGAATTTCCTTGGTGGGGCCCAGAAGTTAAAGTGACTCATAATTAGAGTAGTGGATAGGAAGAGTCTCTTATTATTTTGACTATAGCTTAAAGATTTTTAAGCCTCTCTTTGGTATTGCTTCAAACCTAGTAGTAATCACCATTTACAAAGTTCTATTTCTCCACAAAAGCCAAATGCTCTTTTAGTGTCTCTCTCTCTCTCTCTCTCTCTCTCTCTCTCTCTCTCTCTCTCTCTCTCTCTTTCTCTCTCTCTCTCTCTCTCTCCCTCTCTATCACACACACAGAGGGAAAAAAAACATGTATACTTTTAAAATTTTTGTGGTCAGGAGAGATTTTTGAAGAGATTAAGGCTACATACTCCTGTGTGACAGAATGGAAGGACAAGAAAAAGTTTGATCAAGTTATGTATTTCTTAATCTTCTTAAAGAATCTTTAGCAAAGTAAAATATAGAAGAGTGACCAGGCATGTGAAGAGTGGAAAAGGTGTGTATACAGCTGAAACCAGGTGTGTATACAGCTGTTGATCAGGCTTTTGCCCATCTTTTCAGTACGTAGAGGTTACCCCCTGAAAGTGATATTTTTGTCTCTACATGAAATGATGTAAAATGTGTATTTGTTTCTCTTGAGTATGTATATTATCTGTTGCTTCTGTTAGATTATAAACTACTTGAAGAAAGTACTATTAAGACATACAGTTGACCTTGAGATAGCTCCCTAAATGATGCAAAATGGAATACGGGAGTAAGAGGGAAGTCATAGAAATTTAAAGTTGTGATAAAAGAAAACTCCTAATTGTGAGATATTAATTGAAATAGATGGTGGAATAAGAGGATATTATAGATGGAGTAGCAAAATGATTTCGAATTTGAGCTTTGGAATATGGTACTTTTTCTAGTAGTTTATCTTGTGATTCTAGAATGCAGGCATTTCCTGGGTTGTGAAATGAGCTCCAAAGGGTGTCTTTCAAGTCACATATATAATTCATTCAGAGTAGGTACCTTTGGTTTTTATTAACTGTACCGTAAAGGCTTACATTCTCAGAAACCCACAAGGGCATTTCTTTCCTGTCCTATAGGGTCTCTGAGTTGGCATCAACTAGATGCAGGGAGTTAGTGCAAGGAAAGGGATCCCTGGTAGAGCAGTGGACTAGGCATTAAGCTATTAACCACAGAGTGGCGAGGACAAACCCACCACTTGCTCCAAAGGAGGATGAGACTGTCTGCTCTCTAAAGATGTAGAGACTCAGAAACCTTATATAGGGTTGCTGTGAGTCGGAATGGGTCAGTGCAAGAAAAATTTGTAGCCTTTTCAGTTATTTAAAAGTTGCCTGTGCAGCAAGTGAAGATGATTGTGATTAAGAAATTTATTGCCCTGAGCCCTGGTGGCCTAGTGGTTGTGGGTGGGACTGCAGCCCACAGGGTTGACAGTTCAAATCCAGCAGCAGCTCTCCAGGAGCAAGGCTGGGCTTCCTACTCCCACCAGGACAGTGATGCCACACACACACACACACAAAGGAAAAAAAATTGTTGCAAGGAGGAGTTGGTACAAGTGCTTCAAAGTGCAAATTTATAGAAAATTTCATCTCTCTACTCCTTTACCAGAACTAAGCATCATCTCAAATTAAACTTTAGGAAAGAATGACCATGACAACCTTCTTTGGGTTTCTTCTTGCTTTTTTATGTAAGTATCTGGGGTCCCTAAAGAATGAGAAGACAGATAAATCAATGATCATAAAGATGTGTGATATTGGGAGTAAGGATAAATGGTGTTACGGGAGCTCCTAAAAAATAAAACCTAACTCAAATGAAGATTGAAGATTTCTTTTCTTTCTTTTTTTAAGATTAAAGATTTCTTGTCGGAGGTGATCTCAGCTCTCATCTACCTTCATGATTCTAGTAGTTACTTAACTAATATCAGTTCCCAAATTCTTACCTACATTGACATCTGTACTTCAGAATCATATATTCGGTAGATTGTTCCACTTGTATGCCCTTCACACTTCATAATATAGCATACCCCAAATTGGACCTGCCATCTTTAAGTCGAGTATTCTTTGATCTTCCTCCTCTTTTCCATTCATGCTACTCAGCTCATGCCCGTGTCATCTTCTGCCTAAAATTCTACTACTTTGAAATATGTTCTTCACATAGTTATACATTGAACTAAGGCTCCCCCCCGCCCCCCAGCTTAAGCTCCTTTAAGTGGGCCTGTTTCATCTATAGATAGAATCTTCATGATCTTACTCCTACTGACTGCTTACCAGTACCATATGGACTCTGCACTCTGTTCTATACTCTGGTCACATTAGAGTTTATTGTCCCCCTTCACCTTCCTCCAACCACCCACATTGCTGGTTTAGTCTTTCGAATCCTTTACACATGCTGCCAGCTTAGAAAGAATCCAGATATCACCTCCCTTCCACCTTACTTATCTGTTACTAGGCCTTAAGAAAGACTTCATGCTGTATTTCTTTGAAGAAGTTTTTCTTGAGCTCTGGGGCCCTAGTCATCCTCATAGAAGAATTGTTTGACCTTTCTTTGTAGGATCATGGAACACCATCCATATGGATCACTCTGTTACTGTACTTACCACATGTCTTCATTGCCACTGTGGTTCTCTTTCAGTATTTTAAACTCCTTGATGTCAGTGGTTGTAAAAATCACACTAGAATCATAATAGTCCCTGAGTAAATATTTGATGAGTGAGTGGATAGCCTAGGCAAGTAGTGCATGATAGAGAGAAGGATCACCCAGATATTCCTGCACAAGGAGTAAAAATATTTAGTTTAGCAAAGTATTTTGCATGTGGATGTCTTTGCTTAAGAATTTGTTTTTTGGGGCTGAGCCCCGGTGGCGTAGTGGTTGTGTGCGGGACTGCGGCCCACTGGGATGGAGGTTCAATTCCGGCTCCCAGGAGCAAAGGCTGGGCCTCCTACTCCCACCACCTGAGGGCAGTGATGCCTAAAATTAAAAAAAAAAAAAAAAGAATTTGTTTTTTAATCAATGGAGCATAATGGACAGATTTAACATCTCTGGAATTATAGCTTTAATACGCAATATTTTGCTTTCTTATGGAGCTTATGGTACATATTCTAACTGATGACATAAAGCACACAGCATGCTTTAGAATGATTCTTCCGGGATCCTCTAGAGGATGACCCCCAAGCAGAATAATATTGTGAGCAGGGAGAGTATAAGAGCTGAATATAATCCAAAAGAAAATTTAGAGACATTGGTGGTGAAAATGCTGTCAACAAGCGAGCCATTCAAATATTGATTAGCGGGCTGAGCCCCGGTGGCGTAAGTGGTTGAGTGCGGGACTGCGGCCCATGGGCTTGACGGTTCAAATCCAGTGGCGGCCCTCAGGAGCGCCACTGGGTAGCTCCCACGACCACCAGAGGGCAGTCCAGCAAACAACAAAGAAAAAACCCAAATGCTGATTACGTAGGTGTTTACTGTGCTGTGTCATGGTGCTAAACATACAAGAATAAGAAGATAGACAAGATATGTGGCTCCATAGGGTTACATAGAGAGTTATGCTGCCATCTATTTGAGGCCAACTCATAAAGACCCCATAGAGACAAGGATTAAAGGAAATAAAGGAAATACTGAGAAGGTAAAGGAGGAGAGGCTCTTGAGATAATTATGAAAACTTTCTTTGAAAAAGTAATGTGCTGAAACTTATGTGATGGAGATGAACATTCCAGATGCTAAATTCCAAACAAGAGCAAGTGCTAGATGGGCAGAGGAAGAAACCAATCTAAGAGTTAAGGTTATATGAGGGGCAGAACCCCGGTGGCGTCGTGGTTGTGCGCAGGACTGCGGCCCACTAGGATGGCGGTTCAAATTCAGCAGCAAGGCTGGGCCTCCTACTCCCACCACCAGAGGGCATTGATGCCCCCCCCCCCCCAAACAGCAACAACAACAAAAGGTTATATGAGGCCACTGTCTCCCCTCTACTACAACCCCCCCAAAAAAAGAGAAGAATCTTGACTCTTACCTCTAACCATATACAAAAATTACTCAAAATGGATCATAGATCTCTATGTAAGTGTGAAACCTATACAGTTTCTATAACGTAGACCATCAGTGACCTTTGGTTGCCAAAGACCAATGAAAGCCACACTAAGGTGGTTGAAAGTGTTCTGGTGAATGAGGGGGTTTCAGGTTGGGCTGCTAGCCACAGGTTGGCTGTTTAAAGCTATGAGCAGAGCAGCTTTTCCTCTGTGCTCAAGACTCACAGTGCCAGAAAACCCACAGGAGAACTCTGCCCCAACCTGTATGGCTGCTGTGAGTCAAAATCAATTCCACGACTGTGAATTTTTTGTTGTTTTTTTGAAAGCACACCCTCCAATTAAGAAGATTCTTTCTTTTTACTTGCAAGTATATGGAGGAACTGAAGGAAATGTAGAATAGTACAACCACATCGGAAAAAAAAATATTCAGTTTCTGAGAAAGTTTGTTTTTACTGTTGTTTGGAGACTGATAACTAATAAAGATGGGTTAAAAAATAATGTATCTAATTTTACCCACAATTAAGTTATAAACCAGCTTTTCTGAGTCCCTCTCCTTAACCAGCTACACCCCCACATTCCATAGGCTCTTCTTCCTGTCTCAGAATGCATCTCCACCTCTCTGTTTTACATTGACAGAACCTGACCTTGCCCATTCTGTCCATCTTGTCACAGTTATTCGGAGACAGAGATCTGATGGTGTTTGCTCCCTTAAATTAAAGGCTGATGACATAGTGGATTGCACAGTGGGCTACTAACTTGCTTTCTGCTCCCATAAAAAGTATAGCCTCAGCTGAGCCCTGGTGGCCTAGTGGTTGTGTGCAAGACTGTGGCCCACAGGGTTGGCAGTTCAAATCCAGCATCAGCTGTCCAGGAGCACGACTGGGCCTCCTACTCCCACCAGGGGGCAGTGATGCCCCCCCCACACACACACACACAAAGTATAGCCCCAGAACCGTAAAGAAAGCAATTCTCCTTTGCCCTTTATGGTTGCTGTGTGTCAGAATGGACTCTGACAATGAGTTTGGTTTGAGCTGATACAACATTAAGGTAGCAAAAATTGGGTCAACTTTCTAAATCTACTTTATTGTTGTTAAATTATTTCTAAGTAAAAGCTGATTAAAACTAAAAAGTTAACCAGCCATCTTTATAATGACTCAATGACTGTAGAATTCATGCTCATTTTCTTAGTCAAAGCCCATCTGATGTAACCCACTCTTACGTTGTCAGAGACATACCTTGCCCGCTGACTTCTGAGCGAGCAGTCTACATTTTCCCACTCAAATCTCAGCTTCTGCACCTGCCCGCAGAGTGGCCATGATGCCTGGCTCACAGATGGCTATAGACCAACTCAATTTAATTGTGTGTTACTTTCTTCAATTTTGCCAATAACCCAGCCTCCCACATCAGATTCCTAAAAGGAGTCCCTGTGCCATTTTCAAGTTTCTCTTCCAGGGCTTCAACCTATATGTATTTTTTTCTCGTCTAATTATAATTTCTGTTCAACCAAAAATTTAAAATTTGCATCTTTTTTATTGCCACTTCATCAGCCATGATTGAATTGGTTTGAAACTCTATCTAGAAAACAGGGCTCTAGACTGAAGAGGAAAGGTTTGGGGCTGGGTTAGTGTAAATATTTTGAAGAATGAAAGAATATAATTGCTAAGAGGCACAATTAGAGCTATAAAATGAAAAATGAGAAAGATGTAAAAACATTCTGATAAAATTTTAAAATTGTCTAAGTTAGAGGTGTATTTAGACATTACCCAAGAGGCTGAGCCCCGGTGGCGTAAGTAGTTGAATGTGGGACTGCGGCCAGCGGGCTTGGTGGTTCAAATCCAGCAGTGGCTCTCAGGAGTGGCACTGGGTAGCGGCCACGACCACCAGAGGCAGTAATGCCCACAAAAAAAAGAAAGAAATACAGTGGAATTGAATCTTGTAATTAAGATTTGAAATTGAATTGGAAACTAATTACCATGATAGATGACTGTATGTACAACTAAATGACATTGGAGAATGAACAGTAATTTGATTTTCCTTAATTTACTATTTTAATCCAACTAGATTAGGAAGTGCAATTTTATAGCTATCCCCCAAACCTGGTGAAATAGGTCTCAACATTGGAATATAGTCGTAGGAAGGATTTACTTTGTTTAAAAGAAAAAGACTCTTTGTGTGCAGTTTATATTGTGATGTGTGATGGCTATGCACAGGGTCAGTGGTTGGTAATCACTAGCTGGTCCCTAGGGAGAATGGGAGGCTTTCTACTCCTGTAAAGAATTACAGTCTCCAAAACTCACAGAGGCTGTTCTGTTCTCTGCTCTAGGGTCACTGAGCGTTGGCATCGACTAAGTGGCAGAGAAGTTTTTTTGTAAATTCATACACGTATGACCTTTTTGTATATTATGAGTAAATCAAAGGTTTCACAGAGTAGTCCTTCTCTAATCCCTTCTTTCTCCCCTCTGTCCCCTTTACCTTCCATCTCTTCCTTTCTGGTACTGGCTACCTCACAAATCGGCTGTGACAAGCACGTTAATAACACTGAGAAGATGTTTGCTAAAACTGTTAAGCCATTTCAAAGCAAATTTGAGAATGAAGAAGAATCTTCCTGATGGGTATTTGAAAAAGATAAAACAAAAGAGTAGAGAAATAATTCTTCCCACTTTCTAAGTGATTGTGCGCTTATAATGGCACCTATATAAGAAAGCCTAGATGGGGGCTGAGCCCCGGGTGGTGTAGTGGTTGTGCGCGGGACTGCGGCCCACTGGGATGGAGGTTCAATTCCGGCTCCATGGAGCAAAGGCTGGGCCTCCTACTCCCACCACCTGAGGGCAGTGATGCCTTAAAAAAAAAAAAAAAAGCCTAGAAGGAGAAAGACCATAACAATTTTTTTCAAAGAAATTGATTGGTTTTAGAACTCAGAAAGTCACAACAGGAAATAATAGACATAAACCTTATGCTGTCTTTACTGGAGATGAACTGAGCATACAGAAATGATTAATGTCACCTGTCAACCTAAACACTGGAACTCCATGTACAAGCAATAGGAAAGAAACTTGTCATATTGCGTGGGACCTGCGCAGTTCAGAGCAGAAGCCCATGCTGTTCGTTGGTCCGTTGTATAAGTAAGAATCATCGTCATGGTTAGAACCAGCCTGTATCTTTCTCTCCCTCAATTTTTCTGTCACTTGACTCAATGAGATGAGAGAAATGACAGAGGCTTCTTTTAGAGACTTACAGCTCTTCTGCTGTTTCCCCACCCTGTCATTTACACATTTGTTTACTTGAATACATTTCATAAAGATTTTCTTGGATTTGGTAGATAATTTGCTTTGAAAATTTCTGAAATTGAGGTGGGTTACCTTTTTACTTTCAGGATTATTTTTTAGCCACTATTTCTTGAACCTTATATGTTTAGCATGTGTTTAACTCTTATTCTGAGCTCAGAGATTCAGTTATACTGTTGAATATAAAATCATCCAAACTGTTTTCATTAGTAATTGATGAATGATAGGATTTTTACTTGCTGGCACATGCCACTTATTAGCCAACTGAATAGTCTTTTGCAGTCTGATTACCACACTTTTTTTTGCAAAGAAGTTGTAAATTTACATAGACAGCAATAGATTATTAGCATAATTTAAAACCATTATGTTTTAGTCAAATACTTTTGTTTGTGTATTAAAGCTAGAGTTTCTGTGCTATTAAGTATGGTTACTTGGAATATGATAGAAAAAATCTTTTTCCATTTCTTGTAATCATTGTTGAGTTTTAGTTAACATTAAATCCACTTATCTCTGGCGCAGAACTTATTTGCCATATCAGTAATGCATAGCATTACCAAAATAGCTCCTTGTATAAATTCTGTTTGGTCAAATGCTTCTAAAATCTAACGGAAGCTCCAGAAAGTTACACAGTTTAACTTTTGTGCCCCCTTTTGTTCTCTTTGGGAAAAAGGCGGGGCCTTCTCCTCCCACAAACAGTTGCTGTCTCAGAAAGTCACAGGGACACTTCTCCCCTGTCTCACAGGGTCACTGTGAGCTGCTGTAGGCTCAATAGCAGTGAGTGTGGATTGGTTTTTGTTCTATTAGGTGTGAATCAGTCATATGTAAATATTTGCAACCTATTATTCATGTGTGGCTAATAGACTTTATTAGCTGTTGTTGGAGGTTACTGGTATCATTCATGAGGCTTATTACTGACTCAGACAGTAATCTCAGGCTGTTGCAGATTTTTCACAATATTGTGTGTGTCTTCTGTCTTTTGTAGTACAAACCCTAGCTTGTGCTATAATTTTCATATTTTAACCCCAAATTCATGATACCATTAGAAAATAGGCTTTAAATTGATACCACATTCAGTGTGATATACTGATTTAACTAATAGAAACTGACTTAAAACTAGCTGGTATTTGGAACTAAAGTCTTCATAGGCACATACCGGTTTATCACATTTGCTTCATTCTGTATTAGGTGTCTTTCTCTCCCCGCCCCCCCTCCACCCCACCCCACACCCCCACTTTCAGGAAAAACTAGCCAGAATAACTGGATGGCATTTGATCACATATTCTCAAAGAAAAAGATTTAATTACTCTAATTTGACTTCAAGGTTCACAGGTAACATCAGATTCGGTGATATGAGATGGAAAACATTTACTCTAAAACCAGAAATAAGAATGATACATACAAAATTGAAAACCTTTGCACATCAAAGGATACCAAGAGAATAAAGAGGCAGTTTCCAAAATAGAGAGTATTTATAAATCACATCTTTTAGAAATTCAATGTCCAGGCTATACAAAGAAGTAGAAATCAACAACAACTACCCAAATAAAACCAGACAAAGGACTTAAATAGACCTTTCCACCCAAAAGATATACAAATTGCCAGTCATCACATTCAGTGTGTTCAGTGCCATTAGTTAGTCATTAACGAGTTGCATTTGTCAACTCCAGCTGTACAGTCCCCTGTGTGTAAGGGTAGAACACAGAGTGCAAATTCTGTGGACTGCCAGATTTTTCTTTTGAGGAGCCTTTGGGAGGACTCAAACTTACAAGCTTTTGTCTGCAATAAAGTACACAAAACTTGACACCATCCAGACAACTCCTATTGGCCATTGGAAAGACATCAAAAACACAGTGAGATGCCATTTTATACATACTGAGATGATTATAAATAAAAACATGCCCCCAATATAGTCTCCCAAGTTGCCCAACCCAACAGAAAAGAACAAGGATGTGGAGAATTTGGAACACTTGTCCATTGTTGATGGAAATATGAAGTGGTGCACTACTGTGCAATGCAGTTTAGTGGTTCTGCAAAAAGTTAAATATAGAACTACCAAATGACCCAGCAATTTCACTTGTAGGGGTATTACTCAAAATTATTGAAAGCAGATGTTCTACAAAAACCTGGACAGGTGTCTTTTAAAAGAAACTGTGCTAAATACATAACTGTATTTATTCTTATATTTATAAACTTTTATAGTGACTTGGTTGAACATTTACAGAGCTAATCCTGTTTTACATTCTCCCAATTTGTGTACAGTTTGCTTCATCACATTTACATCTCGTTTACAATCCTTCAACATTGCTTACCCCACCTTTCTGCACTTCCCATTCTACCCCTCCTTCTTCCCTAGCCCTTCAGAGCTTTGTCCATGGGTAAGTGCTGCCCTTTGGGTCTGAAATGGTTGGTTATCCAAAGGTGTGCGTACCTCACTAGTTGCCACTAGAACCCTGTAGATGTAGGGTTTGGCTGAAACCTGGGCCCCCAGGGTGAGTTCTAGACCTAAGGGGCTAGACTCGGGGCTTCCCTACCAGTCTTAACAAATAACATTTGGAACTATTAAGCCAACTGAAGTTGGTGTCTGTCCTCCAAGACTATTAGTGGCCTTGGGCCCTCCAAACCCAATATCTCATTCTCTGAAAATGTTCAATTATACCTAAGAAGATTCCATAACTTTGCCCCCTGTATGCTCGACCTCACTCATAGATACTTGGTTAGCATTTAAAAATATACAGTGTAATATTTAATATATTCACAATGTTGTACAAATGTTGACTGATTAAAACTATTCGCTTCCTTTCTTGTGAAGGATGGTCTGTGAAGTATCAAATGTGATTATAATACAAGGTCCCTAAATATCAATTATAAAATTCAGTTAATACTATCATATTTTTGAACTACTATAGAGCCAAAAGTTTATTTAGTCCTTTTATATAAAAAAGTGTGCTTAAAAAACAAAACTATGACTTTTTATGAAGGGAAGCAAATCGACATGAGATTGTTAAAACCAGTGCATTTTCCTCATGCATGTGAGAAAACTGGATCTGAAAGCGTAAAAGTATTCACTATACTCAAATCTTTAAATAAATTTTACCTATAGTATATATGACTGCATTGTGACTTGGGGTCTTAATGACATTCCAGTATACCATTGCTCATGTAATAGAACTGTTCTACTATATAAATTAAGAAATCAGACTATGTAGTTATACTTTATTTTTATGTGATAGCATTCTAGGATATAACATTCATGGTTCAACAGTATTGAGCTATTTCAGATGACCCATGATACAGGGGCCGTTGTTTACTTGAGAGTTTCAAATCTTACGCACTGAAGCTTGAAAATGTGTGGAAGACAAACAGCTTGGTTACAAAATTAGGTTGCTGCAATTTAATGACTCATAGGACTTTTCTGAAGTTCTTTTTTGATAAGATCAAATATTGAGGTGATATATGTGCACACCACAGTTGCCAGCTCTTACTAATCCTAAACACTAATTAAAAATGCCAATCTTGGAGAAATATTTTTGGAATTTGATATGGAGGATTTTTTCCCCCCTTCCACCATCTTTAGGCCTTCGAGAAGGTATGTCTATGTCCTGTATAACCAATGGCAGTGGTGGAAACAGAAAACCAAGTCACATCAACTCTGTCTCAATCGCCAGTAAAGAAACGTTTTCATCTGCTGCTAAAAGGTACCTATTTGGGTGAGATTTAACAAGAGCTTAATTGCAAAATTATATACATTAATAAATCAGTCTACTTTTGGGAAAAAATATGAAGTAGAGCTATATGGAATCCAAATTAATCTGACCTTTGAGTTTAAAAAAAAATCCAACTGGAGAGATATCCAACCTAAATTCTTTACATTTGCATTCATTGTCTTTTCTTGGTTTTTGTTTCACTTTTTTTCCTTTTTAATGATCATTTACTAATGAAGTCTAAGCCTTATATACAATGAAATTTTATAAGTGAATTTTCAATCCCACATAGTATATTTAAAATTGTATTTTAACCCTTTCATGACTCAATAATTTTCTGTGATGACTTTTTGGTTGATATTATGTATATTTAGTGATAGAAAGTATGCTGATTCCTGGAACGTTTTTGAAGCTTCATTAGAAAATACAGATTTGGGTACATATTATATGAGACACAGTTGTCCCTCTGGACTTTTCATCACCTTCTAGGTCACTTGATAGGTACTGACAATTTAGTGCAATATTTGTACAAAGATGGAAACACCATGGAAAATCAGCTTCCGAATCATATAGCCCAAAACACATCCAATCTATTGAGTCAGTTCTGACTCTTACCTAACCCATAAGAATTCCCAAGAGTTTTGGAGATGCCGATGCCAACATATATACAAGTGTTCTTTAATACAATTGAATGATGAATTGTCATAAGATTTGTAAGAGCCCCCCCCAATAAAGTGATTAATTTTAAAAAATCAAATTAGTTATACTAATAAAAACGAATACTTGTTGCATGTCCCAAACTCTAACAACAACAAATTTCCAAGATTGTGAATCTTTGGAAAGCATCTCGTTTTTCACATGCAGAGTAGCTATTAGGTGTGAACAGCAGACCTTGCAGTTAGCAACTCAGAGGTGCCAGCATGGCTCCTTACAGAACATAACTTCACTGCCATCCAGTTGATTCTGTGTCCTAGCGATCCTTTCAGACCAGCTAGAACTGCCCCCATGCATTTCCAAGACGGTAAATCTTCACAGAAGTAGAAAGCCTTCTTTTTCTCTTGGATGGCTCGTGATTTTGAGTGGCCGACCTTGCTGTTAGCAACACAACCTGTAACCATTGCACCAATCAGGCCTCCCTTACATAGCACACAGGCACCTGGACGGTATATTGTTCTTCTGTGTAGTTGAGTACACTCTGACTCATAGGAAGTCATAACTACAACAAAACTACATACTATCTAGTTGTGCACTCACCTTATAGTTGTTGTTAAGCTTGAGCCCATTGTTGCAGACACTGTCAATCTACCTCAAGGAGGGCTTTCAGATTTCTTACTGATTTTATACGTCAAACATGTCTTTTTCCAGAGACCGATATCTCCTGCTAATGTGTCCAAACTACATGAGACAAAAATCGATAGACCCTTGCTTCTAAAGAGCCACCTGGCGGTACTTCCCATCAAAACAGCTTTGTTCTTATGGATGTCCATGGTACTTTCCGTAGTCTTCACTAGCACCATAATTTGAATACATCAAGTTTTCTACAGCTTTCTTTACTGTCCACTTTCACATGCCTGTTACCAAACTCATGGCCACCGAGTCAATCGTGACTCCGAGCTAGCCTTCAGAACAAAATAGGCCCATCCCTTTGAGTTTTTCAGGAAGAAAACCTCATCTTTGTCCTCAGAAGAGAGAAGAGGACAGACTCACGGGTTTAAAACATTGACCTTGCAGTTAGCAGCCCAGTGTGTGACCTGCTATACCAACAGAGCTCATTTCACATGCACATGAGTCGATTGAAGATACAGGACTTGGATCAGGCACATCTTGGTGCTCAAAGTGATCTATTTTCTTTTTAACACTCTAAAAAGGCCTCGTGCGGCAGATTTGCCCAGTGCAATGCATCGTTTGATTTCCTGCCCCTATGAGCACTGATTGTGGATCCAAGCAAAATTTAATTAATCCTTGACAACTTTGGACTTTTCTCCAATCATAATTTTGTCTATTGGTCCAGTTGTGAGGATCTGGGTTTTCTTTATATCGAGTTGTAATCCATATTAAAGGCTGTAATCCTTGATCTTCATTCATCAGCAAGTTCTTCAAGTTCTCTTCATTTTCAGCATTCAAGGTAGGGTCATTTACATTTCAAAGGTTGCTAATAAATCTGGGTACAGTTCTGATGCCATGTTCTTCATTATTGTCCAGTTTCTCATATTATCTACTGGGCATTTCAGTTGAATAAGTGCAATGAAGGTGTGTGCTTCTGACACACACTTTCTGATGTTAAATTGTGCAGCATTTACTTAATCTGTCTGAGTAACTGCCCCTTGCTCCATGGACAAGTTCTACAGAAGCACAAAAAAGTGTTTTGAAATTTTCGTTTTGTGCACTGTTATCCAGGGTTTGTTATGATCCACACAGTGAAATGCCTTTGCATAGTTAATAAAACGTAAGTAAACACCTTTCTGATTATCTTTATTTTCCATCAAGATTTCTATTGATTTAGTGCTGCACTTGCTTTTAGATTAGATTCAGAACAATTTCTCTTGCAGATCATGTCAATAATATTGTTTGACAATTTCTGCATTCAGTATAACCTTTCTTTGGAATGGGCAAAAATATGGGTCAATTCTAATCATTAGACCAGGTAGTTCTCTTACAGTTTGCTTTCAGCAGATTAGGGAATGCCTGTTGAAACATTTCAATTGGTTTTCCAACAGCTTTTGGAACCCTGTTTTCTTTAATGCCTTCAGTATAGCTTCTTTAGTACCAAGAGGTTCTAATTGGGAAGCTACCTGTAGAAATGGTTGAATGTCAACCAGTTTTTTCTGGTGCAGTGACTGGGTATTTCTTTAATCTTCTTTTGATGATCCTGCATCATTCAATATTTTGCCTATAAATATCAAAATAAATCAAACCCACTGTAATGGAATTGATTCAAATTCATAACTACTATAGTGGGTAAAGTGGAATTACTACCTAGAGCAGCACTTCTCATCCTGTGGGACATAACCCCTTTGGGGGTCTAATAACCCTTTCACAGGGATCACTCAATTCATAACAGTAGTAAAATTGCAGTGATATAATAGCAATGAAAATAATTTTATGGTTATGTGGGGTCACCACAATAGGTAGAAAGCCGCCTATTTCTTCCATGAAGTGGCTGATGGGGGTCAAACTACTTATTTTGCTTTTACTTGTAACCCACTCTGCCACCATATCAAAACTTGAGGCATACATTTTTTTCTTTCTTTTTAAGTATAAAATATGCTTAGCATTTTCTTTGCTTTTGACTTTCTACTCCAAGTCTTTGAAGATTTCATTGTAATGCCTTACTCTGCCTTTTCTAGTTTTCTTTTGAAGTCATACCTATCAGCAAAAAGTGTCAGAAGAGAGCAAAGTTTTAAAAACTCACACCTCTAGCATTCATACCTTACTTCATAGAATTCAAAACCTCACCAGCTCATATGACACCTCATAGAAACAGGAAATTGCAGGACAGGCCTATTTCTTTTATTTCAAACAGTTGTACAGGTCCCGTCCTTGTGACCTCATATTACTGTTAGTGGAAAAGTAGTTGTCTGATAAACCCCGTGGAGGAAAATGTAGGTGGGCATGGATGTCCTGCAGTTTATGAGAGGATTAAAATGGAAGGTAGAATTTCTTTTATATAGCATTTATAGAGACTAGTGAGCGATAAGATATTATAATATTTTTATACTTTATCTAGAATGATAAAGTCAAAGCATAACTCAAGACGTCATGGTAGTGTGTCATGCTTATATTTGATTAGGAGCCCTGGTAGCACAGAGTTAATATGTTGGGCTACTAACTGCAAGGTTGGTAGCTTGAATCCACCAGCCACCCTGAGGAAGGAAGATGGACTGCTCTAGTCCATAAAGACTTAAAGTCTTGTAAAGCCACAGCAGTTCTGCGTACTCTATAATAGAATTGCTATGATTTGGCATTAACTAGATGTCAGTGAGTTGAGAATACTTGTATTTGGCCATAGTGGGCAGGGAGATAATTGAAATACTGTGATCTAAAAGTTTCATAAATTACAGATTATATTCTCTGTTCTTCTTATGAAATAATCTGGTCTGCACCACTGGGTGTAGTGTTTGGCTCGGGGCTGCTAATTGTAAGGTCATCTGTTCGAAACTATTAAGAGTTGTGATCTCAGAACCTCACAGGGGCAGTTCTGCCCGGCCCTGTGGGATGACTGTGAGTCAGAATGGACTCGATCCAGTGAGCTTGGTTTGTGTTTTATTGTTTGATTAAAATTGTTAATAACGTTTTCCCTTTTTGTGTAATTCCTTGGAGGTCATCCTATAAAGAGATTAGACAGGTTTATAGGAAGTCACCTACATAATCTTACAATTTCCTTCTTCAAACAATGAAGAAAAACCTTAAGTGATAGAATAATATCTAATGGTATATCTATAATCTATGTCATAGATATTATACCTAATAATATCTAACTGTTGGAAAAGTTACCTCAGTAAACAAATAAATGCCTGTGACTGAACTGGTTTAAGTGTTTGATTAATCAAACAGTTGGCTGCAGAAATGGTAAAGAAATGATAAAATCTTTATATATTCAAAAATCTTTTCTAGAATTTAATTGTTGAAGTCATTGTCATTAAATTTTAATATACCCCATTTTGCTTTTCCCCATAATGGTCAATATCCAGTCCATTTTAATGATCAGTTTTATATATGATCTGAGACTGGCACACACGTAAGAGCAGGTAAATGTGTTACTCTATGATGTAAAAACTGTTTCTGCTTTTAAAATAATCCAAGAAAATAAATCCCTTTAGATTATACTGTGCTCACATGAAATCTAGTGGTCTATGAATTCTGGATGATTGGAATACCAGTAAACAAAAGTAATCTGAAAGCGTTTTGGTTTTTTTTTCAATTTGTCTGTTTTTAACTTCGCAGTTAATCTGAATTTGAAGATAGAATTGCATTCTTATTGTGTGCTTTGAATTAAATTGAGCCTGAAATAATCTAGGACCAGTCTGAAGTTATAAGATGTGAGAACCAAAATAGATTAAGAAATACCACACCCAAAATTGTATTGTAACATTTTTAACTACTATAATGAAATGGACGCAGGCATTGAAACAGTTGTGAGAATGGCGCAGGACTGTGCAGTGTTTTGTTCTGTTGTGAATAGAATCATTGTAGGTCGGAGCCAACACAATTGCACCTAACAACAACAGTAATGAAATGGTTAAGCTGTATTTACCATAGGTGTTTATTAAAATTGTTCTTGAACACACATCCTCATACATAATGAATTTCTTAATCAAGTATATAAAATGCCCTTTGAATGAAGTATAAAACAATTGTTATTCTTCAACATTTCAATGCTGGAATTTATTTGGTTCTATCTGCTTTGTAATATTATCAGGATTACTTGTATGGTAGAGATGTTTAGCAAATGTGATTGGGAATGGCTGGTATTTATTTTTTCAAGTGTCAAAGTGTACAATCATAAAAATTGATGCATAAATAAACTTAGAATATACTCATGTCAGCTTAATTTGTCAATTAAAAAACCCCTCAAGCTTCTACCCTTTTCTTTGTAAAATAGAATTTGATCAGATTCCTTGTTCAGTGTCTTAGATCAAATGTATCTATAAATCAGTTTAAATTATTTTTGTTTTTCATGAGAAATTTAAGTCTTGTAAAACAATAAGTTAGAAATCTCTTTCTCTCAACCATTTATAAAACAAGTTACTCAGCCTAGATTTGACAGCAATTTTTTTAGGAACTCATTTCTATTGGTTATTATTTTTATTTATGTTTTGTCTATTTCTCTTTTATTAAGCTAAGTTTCACAATTGCAGTAAGTACAATTGGACTTGAACAGGGTTGAGAGGAAGGGTAGCTGACTTTGTTAGTCACCTGGCTGGAGTAAACGGCTACAGGGGAAATAGGAAACTTCACTAGAGACCAACCCATTAAATTTGAATTTATAGTGGGCCTTGAGCATTAGTTAGTCTGCTTTACAGAGGAAATGGTAAAGTGTCATGAATCTTCTGGAAAATTTGGCCTATTAAGAGAGCTTCTAGGGCTGAGCCCCGGTGGCATAGTGGTTGTGCGTGGTACTGCGGCCCACTGGGATGGAGGTTCAATTCCAGCAGTGGGGCTGGGCCTCCTACTCCTACCACCTGAGGGCAGTGATGCCCCCCCCAAAAAAATTTTTTTTTAAAAAGAAAAAGAAAACAAGAGAGCTTCTATTTCCCACAGTTAGCAAATTAGCCATTTTTGTCTCAAGAGGTGGGTTTCATCAAACATTTTCCAAAGAATTTTATTTTTATTATTGAATGAGAACCACGTGAATTCTATGAGCTATATTTCTTAACGTTTTGAATTCTAGCATACTCATTTTTCCGTCATTTGATTTGTGTTTTTTACTTGCTTAAATATTTGTTGTTCCATGTTACTTTATTTTGCAGCGGTACAGAAAAAAAGAAAGAAAAGCCACAAGGAAAAAGAGAAAAGAGAGAGGAATCTCATTCTAATGATCAAAGTCCACAAATTCGAGCATCACCTTCTCCCCAGCCCTCCTCGCAGCCTCTCCAAATACACAGACAAACTCAAGAAAGCAAGAATGCTACTCCCACCAAAAGGTTTCAACTGTCCTTGACTACAGATCTAGAGAATGGTTGTAATGATTCCTATATTTTATGACTTGCAAAAATCTTAGCTACCCATGAATTAGGAGAGAAACCTAATGTCTCCATTTTTGTTGCTACATTCTATTTGTTAGCACATTTGCAAATGAAGATTATCTTCAAAATTTCTTAGTTAAAACTTTAAGAAAATTAGTAACTCCTGCCATAAAATTATTCTGATGAAAAGCAGACAAAAATAACCTACTTTACAACCACAACAATATTTTCACAATACATAAATTAAAGATATTTTTAATATTCATCTAATGGTGAGTAAATTTATAGCCATCGATACAAAATTGCCATGTTGAATTATCTTCACCATGTTTTGGCATCATTACAACCTTCAACTTGCAAGGGCTTTTACCAACAAATGACTCTTCATTGTGGCTGCTTCTCAATTTCAATTTTGGGTTTTGGGAGAATAAGTTCTTGCTTGAATAGAGACATTATCTATTTCACTTGATCTTTTCTGAGCTAAAGGCTTGCTTGAGGGCTTTTCTCTGTGTCTGTAATAATTAATAATTGAAAGTTATGGGAAGGGGAGAAGGGAGAAACATCTTAACTTTGCAAGTGCTTCACAACTGTGAATCTAAACCTGCATGCTGGGAGTTGAAATGCCGTTGGGTCCTGTGGAGGAGCAGCACTAGCAAGACTACATATAGAAATACAGGGAGAGAAATTTACTTGAAGGAAATAATTCACACAATTTAAGAGTCGGCAAGTCCCAAATCAATAAGTCAAGCAGCAAGCTGGAGACCTACTGGGTCACAGGATGGCTGGCTTGGCGGTGTCAACGCCTGTACAGATCAGGCAGCGGGCCAGACTTTTAACATGTCAGGTGACAAGGGACAAGGTCAAGAGAAAGAATGCTATAAGAACATAATTTATATTTTGGAGGTAGATCATATCCTTAAGAAAAATACTATTTCAGCTGATGACTCATTACATCAGATCCCATGTAATATGATTACATTGCATTATGGACTGGCAACCAAATGATCATGTGGCCAAACTATTGAGAATCCTAGTCTAGCCCAGTTAGCCATCAGAAATGCTGACAGCCATATTGTGTTCAAATATTTAGACCAATTTTACCAAGCTTGACAGTTTTAGAAATGTTTATTTGACCTTTATAATTGGTTGTAGATAAAAGTATATTTTATCATATTTTGTAAATCTAAAGAAAATATTAACCGACTCAAGAACTGGCCAAGATTTTGATAAAATAAATGAGAGTAACCCTTAAAAAATTTATAAGATCTGTTTATTGACCTCTGATGGAAATCTGGGAAACAAAATACTTCTTCACTTGAGTAATGCATGTTTAACCTTTATAAAGCGCATTGTCTATGTGTCTCACACAGTTTCTTTTCACTAGCTAAACCATTTGTAATTCTTCTGCCTGATCTCATTTGGAAGTTTTTGTTTTGTTTGAGTGTACTAATGTGACACAAAAATGTTGTGTGGATAAAAGATGGTATTTTATAATAACCTTAAGTTTCTGCTTTGACTTGCTCTCCTCCTTGCGCAGGGTCTTTTTTTCAGCTGGAAATGTTCTTTCCCTTCTAACTTGCTCTTTGGATTTACTGTTGCATGAGTGCGACACCCTGGATGAGTTGCAGGGTAGTTAACAATGTGGCCAAAATGGTATATTGGTTTTAAAAAAATTCAGACAAATATGAAAACTAAAGAAAGATATTATAGTCTTTACATCCTATTTACTTTTGACATGAGTAACATTATATCTAGTGATATAGACATAAGTTTTAATCCTACAATTAAAAACCAAAATTTATGCCACATATAATGAGGTCTGGTAATTCAATGACTTTGATAAAACACAGTTTTCCTGAAACTAAAAGTTATGAGAAATACCGATATCCAGAGATTAAACAATGACCAATCTTTTTTTGCAAAACAAGAAGTGTGTGTGTGTATATATATATATAATGTGTGTGTGTGTGTGTATATATATATATATATATATATATATATATATATATATATATATATATTTGTGTGTGTGTGGGCATCACTGCCCTCTGGTGGGACTGGGAGGCCCAGCCTTGCTCCTGGAGAGCTACTGCTGGATTTGAACCACCAAGCCTGTGGGCTGCAGTCCCGCACTCAACCACTACGCCACCGGGGCTCAGCCCCAAGTGTATAAATATTTTTATTAAATAATACTTACCCTGGTAGTAATTATTTTTAGTAATAGTGAAAATTAAAAATTGTATTGTTTAATTTGGTAATTGCCTTGTTAAATGCCTTCACTCATCCAGGCAGGACCTTTCAACTAATTTTTTCTTCTCTTACATAGCTTTAAGGAAATGTCAAGTACTGCTTTTGTATTATATTTAGACTGTTCCATTAATATGTTGTTGCTATTCATAGTTTTTCTCTGAGAAATTAAGGTTTCTTTTATCATACAGTGACAGTCACCAGCAAAAAAATCCTCAATTCATGAGAAAATACAGATGATATTTTCATTAAGTTATATTGAAGGTAGCTTCAGCATTACAAACAACATCAGAACATAAAAATCAATTGTGTTTTTAGATACTGAAATAGCTAAGATAGGAAATTAAGAAAACAATTCTATTTATTGTAACATTTTAAAATGAAAATATCTAAAATAAACTTAGCAAAGGATGTGAAAGACTTGCACATTGAAAGTATAAAATATTGCTGAAAGAAAAAACAGTAAACCAAACCCACTGCCATGGAGTATTGTTTCTGACTCAGCGCGATGCTGTAAAAAGGAAGTAGAATCTTTTCTTAGGGTTTCTGAGGCTATAAATCTTTACCAAAGCAAACTGCCTCATCTTTCTCCCATGAAGTAATTGATAGATTAAAACTGTAAACCTTTTGGTTAGCAGGTTTATGTTTAATCCACCATATCACCAAGGTTCCTAATTTTCAAAGGCCAAAATAAATGGAAAGGTATGCATGATTTGGAAAACTTAATATGTCAAGATGACTTAAGTTATCAATACTATTCAAACAATCCATAAATTCCATGTAACCTCCATCAAAATTCTAACCAAAAGAGAAAAGTCAAGCCTTAGGAGTTTCCATTCTCAGTAGACCCACATTAGCGAAAACAAACGAGAAATAATAGAATTGAAGACTAATAAAAGTGGGGTGGTTCTGCCATAAAAGATAGACCTGTTGATCAGTAGCATAGAATTGAGGCTAGCCAAATCTTTATAGTATATTATGGCTCATTGATTTTCAGTAAGAGTGGCAAACAGTTGAGTGAAAAAAGACTGTTCTCTTCAGTAAATAGTGGTGGCATAACTGGATTTTCATGTTTTGATGATTCGAGGTGGACTCCTACGCCTCACTATTTATAAAAATTAAATAAAAATGGATCAAAGGCCTAAAGAGCTAAAACTGCAAAACTCTTAGAAAGAAATGGAGGTATAAATCTTTACGTCTTTGGGTTTGGCAGTAGATTTTAAAATCTCAGAGGCAACGAAATAAAAATTGGTCTTCAGTTTTAAAACGTTTGTGCATCAGAGGGCATTATCAAGAAAAGAAACATAATGGGAGAAAGTTTTTTGTAAATCATATACTTAGTAAATATTAAATATTCCAATTTATAAAGTACTCCTATAACTTAACAACAAAATAGAAAGACAATTCAATTTTAAAAAGAGCAAAATACTTAAATGTCTATTTCCCCCCCCCCCAAAAATGTGCATGGCCAATAAATATGTGAAAAATTATTCAGGTTCATACACTAGTCATTAAGGAAAAACAAGCCCAAGCCAATAGATATTACTACTTCACATCCACTAGGATGGCTTTTATCCAGAAACAAACCAAAAACCAGAAAATGACCAATGCTGAGAAGTTGGAACCTCTCAAACATTGCTTGTGGCAATATGAAATGGTTCAACCACTTTGGAAAATTTGTTGATTTCTCAAAAACTGAAGCCTCAAGTACTGTATGAGAGTAACTCCCCCCTCCCGGTTTTATATATACCCCCCCAAATATTGAAAGCTGAGACTAGACAAATAATGGTTGGCTTGTGTTCTACACCATTATTCACAGCAGACAAAAAGTGGAAGGACAGACCAAATGGTGTCATATGCATACAGTAGAATACTTATAAGCCATATAAAGAGTTGAGGTTCTAATATATGCTATAAAATTGCTTCATCTTGAAAAACATTTTGCTGAATTAATTAAGTCAGCACATATACTTTTAGTTCACTTCTATGAAATGTCTAAAACAGACAAATTCATTGAAGCAAAATAAATCAGCAGTTACTAGGGTTGGAGTAAAGGGATCTAAAAGTTACTACTTTATGTTAGGGTGCAGAGGTTTTATTTGGGTGATTTAAAAGTTTTGGAAGCAGAACTAAAGATTATACTCCAATATGAATGTATTCCCTGCCATTAAAGAATACGTTTGAAAATGACTAAAATAGCTAACCTTATTATATACACATACTTAACCACAATAATTTACACTCCCTACATGCACACCTAAGCACCCCACCCTGCAGACTCCCCCAATAATTTCTTAAAATCAAAGATAGTAAAACGCAGGCAAGTATGGCAAGTATTCTGCATTCTCAGTTTTATCTGAAATTTAATAATTCTGTGCTTATCTTTGCATGTGTTATCACATGTCTGGTTTGAATCTTTTTGGAAAATGTATTATGATCTCTATATTTTTTCTTTTTAGTATTCTAAGAAAAATTGTATCTTCTACTTAAATAATAAATCTCAGTAACTATGAGATGTGAGCATTATTCAAAAGATTTTTCTATGCTTTTGCTGCTTAAATGATGTTGAGGAAGATGTTTTAAAAATACTTTTTAAAATAGTATATGCTTAGTTGAGAATGGCAAGAGACTTTTAAAAAGTACTGATGCCTTGGTTTCAGAGAGGTCTGCCTGGGAGTATCCTAGGCATTGAAGCTTTTGCAGTTTCTTCAGGTGATTTTAATGGTCAGCCAAGTAAAATTATAAAATAATTGTAGTGTTTGCATTTCTTTTTTTAGGCATAAAGATGTCATCATCAACCAAGGTAAATAAATCCTTTTCTAAAGAATTTATCTTGTCTAGATCTATTTAATTTATGTTGATGATTGATATTGTTGATTTACTTTACTTCAATGGACTGTATTAGCTCATAGTAATCAAGGGGATGTGTATTACTATAGTTACATTTTAAAATGCCCAGTTTTCATTATAAGTTATATCATTTTGTCTCAACCAGCAAAAATGTCAACCCGTGAGAAAAACAGCCAAGGTAAGAATAAGCTACGCAGTTGGTTGCCTTCTGAGTTAACTTCTTCCTGGATCTCTTATTTGGCTTTTCATTATTACATACTGCCTGACTTTTCTCTTAATACAGGAAATGTCATGGTGATTTGAACTATTGAATTTGACTATCTCAAAACTTAACCTAGTTTCTGTAAGATCGGGGAATTCATGATGGATAATGAAAATGTAACATTGCAAAGAGGTTTATAATACTAAAGGGATTTTTCTTCCTTTGGAAAAAATATTTTATTTAGAAAAGCCATTTAAAAGATTGTTAAATTTTAACTCAATTTCCTGTCTTGCCAACTTCATTGCAAATAATCACTCATTTCTTGGAGCTAAGACTAAAAAATGTATTTAGTCTAGCAAATCCATTTCCTCTTAAAATTTTCTTTTATATTTATCATAATTCTGGCTACTTGCTGTTGTTGGCTTGTTCTGACCAAAAAAGGAGAACATACTTTATATGTACATGTGTTTCATTTAATTAAAACATAGATAAGTTTTGCATATCAGTTTTACAGTCTTCTCAGCTTGCCTGCATATTTATTGCAGTCTGCTTTTCTAAGTGAAAGCATGTCTTTTCTGTGCATGCTTTTCGCGGCTCATTTCTAGATGTCCTGGTTATCTTTATTTCCTGTTCTTTTACGTACCCAACTGCAATGTGGTGAAAACCTTTGTTAGAGATTTCATCTTAATTTTTGTGGTGGTTTATTTTCTTTGGCCCTTAGAATAGGAGAAATATTTATTTATTCTCTTTGCTGGACTACTTTTAACATAGAAATTGTAAATAAAGTTGAGTTTAGCTGTTATTCTTCCTTAGACTTTCTCCCTTCACAAATGGAGAAATAATTTTTTTTCTTAAAGAGACCATCGCATAATGGAAAGAAAAGTGAATGCTGAGTGTTTGGTATTTGCGTCCTACTCACTGCATGATAGCCTAGTGACCCAGGCCAAGTGACAAAGCCTCGGAGTAGTTTTCTAAAATGTGAATAAAAGCTACAACACTTAATTCACACGGCCACTAAAGGATGAAAAAGTATACTTGAAAGTATCTGAAAAATAACACCTTATGGTGTATCTATAAAGTGTTGTTAGACTTATTTAAGAGCTCAACTGCAATAAAATCCTTATAAATTCGAGTAAAAAAGACTGCCTGCCATTCTCATATTATGGTCATTTCTTTATAAAGAAAGAAGTGCTCAGGATTGGTCTGTAAAATAAGTGAATGATGGTGTTGGTGACTATTTTGAAAATCATTCAGGTAAAAAAGTAGGTAAGTGTTTTAAAAGGAAGAGATTGTTCAACAGAAACATTACTAATTACCAGTGACTGGGAAAAAGGAGCAAATGAAAAACTGGAAAGGACATAGAAAAATAAATTTTATTAAAAGAATTTTAACTTCTTTTTTGTTTTTTTCTTTTTTGTTGTTGTTGTTTTGTTTTTTGTGCATCACTGCCCTCTGGTGGTGGGAGTAGGAGGCCCAGCCTTTGCTCCTGTGGTGCCGCTGCTGGAATTGAACCTCCATCCTGGTGGGCCGCAGTCCCACACACAACCACTATGCCACCGGGGCTCAGCAAGAATTTTAACTTCTAATGATTACCCCAGAGGTTAAAATTTGAGAGCATTAAATATTGTTTGCATGAACATTTGTTTGGGAATCTAAGTCTATTCCTTAGCCACTTGAATCAGCTCTATCTGTCTAGAGAATAAACTTGTCCTCATGGCATCTACTTATAATTCATTCTTTCCTGTGATCTGGTGTGGTTGAGATTGTGGCCGGGCCATGGTTGAATAACTTGGATAGGCTATAGATGCTTAAACCCATAGAAACAGGACTAACTAGTTGTTTAACTGTTGCACGTAAGAGAAAGCAAGACTCTTGAAAGATGGGCTTGAGTAACTAGGTGAGCAGTGTGTAGTGAATTAGAGAGCATTTGGGGAGGAGTGCATGTGTGGAAAAGAATAGGAATTTGTTTTGGAACAGGTTGCACCTGCATTGTCAGTGGAGTTGCATAGCATACAGATTGTATAGATGTGCGAACTCAAAGATAATAGGGTTGGGACACTGACTTCATGATTTACTGTGTAAGCTTCCCTGTTATGAAGACAGTAGTGCTGGATGTCAAAAGATTATTGTAAAAACCAAAGGTAGTATTACATTTTCTTAACATACTATTTAGTATGTAGTACCAAATAAGTTAATATGTTATTGGGCTGGCTATAAAACCCTGCAGTTACATGTGTTTAGAAGATGTTTCTAATATGGTGATGTTGAGTTGCCTAAAGAAAATGAAGGGAATAAGTGCACAGCTGGGAAAAGAAACTTCAAGAATAGAGGACACTACAAAATCATTAAAGTAGGAGCTTGCTACCTTTACTAAAGAACAGTAAGTGAAATACCACTTTGTATTTATTAGCCATTGCATTTTTAGAATACAGGATTTGATCTAAGTTTCATCAGCTGTGTTACACACCCCACTTAAGGGAAGGGAAGCAGAGTGGTCCAGTACAACAAATAGGACTGGCAGGTCTGAAATGACCCAGACCACACAGGGTAAAACCAATAAAGAATCGCTTCCTCTACCAGCTAACCTTATGAAATGAGTGTAGGTTGGGGAGGAACAAAATTCCAATTGCCAAATGAAATTTATGTTTTTTTTAAAAAAAATCTTGTTCTCCTGATTCAGGAAATAGAAACTGAAGGACAGCGTTCTCACCCCTCCATAAACTTCACTCTTTAGGGTCAGATATCTGTCTTTTCTGTCTTTAAATCTGACTACAACTGGTGTACATGAAATTTTGTATCTGAAGGAATAGCTAGAATTCGGCCTCTAAAAATATAGAGGCTTGCTTGAAACAAAGCAAAAACCCCTTCATTATACAACAAGCACATCCTTGTTATTTAGAGAGATTGGACCTTTCCAATTCTACAATTCAGCAAGAATGATGTGAGCTTTAAGTTCATTGCAGTTTAGATGACTAGGAAAGGTAGGAAACCAAATTGTTTATTTCCAAGGAATACTGAAAATTTAGATATTAGCCCATTATAAATGAGTTATCTAAACATTACATGGACACCTAAGTTTGAATTTTGTCCAAGCATTTCACATTTTAAAAGGAGACTTGCTTCTCCACCATATACCCCTCAAAAATGACCTTTCTCGTTGTGCAGAATTTCTTCATGTTGTAGCTGGTGGTAGCCATCCTCTGGATTAAAAAATATATTTAAAGGCTGCACTTTTTGAAAAAAATGTATCCGAACTTCTAAGAGTACTTGCTCATGGCATCCTCATTCCACATTTTCAGCCCAGGTGGGGGTGGTAAAAAAACATCCACTGTCTCTTCAAGGCACAGAGAATATAATCTTTCTTAAGAGAAACTATAAACTAGGCACTCATTTCAAATTTGAAAGTAGAAGATGTAATTAACCAGAAAATGCACATTTTTTAAGTGCACATTTTTGGTCCCAATTGGTTGTAATGATATTACAGTTAACAGTTAAAAATCCAAAATGACCATAACACTTCACTTTGCATTGTTAGCTGACTTGATGATTGCTTTCCTGAAGCAGTGCATTGACAAAATACAAGTTTGAAAATAGCTTGAAAAGAATTCTGAAACGTGTGTGTAGGCTTCACGGCAAAGAAGCATGCTTTTTGACTCATGACATATGCCAAGATGGCAAGTAGGAAGCATGTTAATTACATTGCCACGTCCCTGAACTCAACTCATAAGTAGTTACAAGAAACAGTTTAAACAGTGTGCACAAAAATACTGTCTTGATTGCTGTGTTCCCTCGTGCTAATTTCAACCCCTAACTTCTGCCTGCTAGCGTCGCATATCACCAGGCCCTTCTCCAGTGGACCCACTCATGGGTTCCACCCACCGAAACTTGTTGGTTAGCAGCCGAGCATTATTAACCAACATATCTCCAAGGCCCGTGTTATATTGATAGTTTTCCTTTAAATTTTGTTATAAACTTTTAAATTTAAAGATTGTGAAATGACTCTTTGTAAAAATGAATGAAAATAAAGCAGATTTCCCAGATCTTCACATTTGGCCTGATTTAATTTCAGGCTTTTTAAAAGTGAAATGTTAAAGTGAAATGAAAAGTTAATGTGTCTCCTTAACTACATCAGATGGCATGCCTTCCAAAATTAGACTTTTTTCCCCTCAAAGGTATGTATCTAAATTTTTTTACAATACAACTTTACCACTTTCAAAGTACTTTCCCATATACTTGATATGTTTGTCAAATCTGCTATTCCATTCTTGGAAACGCTTCTCAAATTTACTGGTTTGGGTGGCTGACACTTGTTTATTCTTCCCTTCTTTTATTCTTCATCTCTACCATGAAATCTCTGTCCTTTCAAGTCCCTTTTCATTGGTGGAAACAAAAAGAAGTGTCCCCGTTCATTCAAACAAAAAGAAGTCACATGGAGTGAGGTCAGTATGTGGGGCAAGAGAGGCATACTGTTTTTTTTCCCCAAAACTGGTACACTGAGATGGCTTTTTGAGCAAGTACATTGTCATGGTGGCCAAACCAGTCCCCCATCTGTCAACAATCAGGCCTTTTTTGTTGCACCCTGTCATGTAATTTTTTTCCCCAGAATCTCTAAATAGGAAGCTAAATTAACAGTCTGACCTGGTGGAACTAACTCCAGAGGCACTAGCACCCTTACATCAAAAAGCCAAAAGAAACATCGTCTTGGTCTTCAATTTCATATGACAGGCTTTTTTGGGCAAGGTGACAGTGGCATTTTCCACTGGTTTGATTGATGTTTCCTTTCAGGGTCAAAGAACAGCAGTATGTCTCGTCACCAGTAAGAACCTTGGAAAAATGTCTGGGTCACTTTGGTCACTTTTACAGCACCATATGTTTCCACTCAACACTCTTTTTGCTGCTCAGTCACAAGACGCAAATTTCACAGCAACCCTCTCGTTCCCAAATCTTCCGTTAAAATTCACGGAACTGAGGTCCAAGATAGTCCAGATTACTACCCCATCTCTCCAATTGTTCATTGTCAGTCTTTGAGCACAAGTTCATTCATTTTGTCAAAAATTTTGTCTGATAAGGAAAGTGACAGATGTCCAGAACTATGTTATCAGTCGACATTTTACCTTTTTTAAAAAGAGAAAAACACTTAAACACTTGAGTTTTTCCCTTAGTGCTATCCTTGTAAGCTATGTTCAACATCACAACAGTTTCTCCGGCATTTTTTCCAACTAGGAAACAAAATTTCATAGCCAGATGTTTAAATCGGCCATCTCAAAAACAAGATTCAAGCAAAACTTTTTATGAAAAAATTCACTGTGACCACAGAGAACCTTCCCAGGTGATATCACTGGATGCACCAACTCAGAGCGAGTTTTTAGATACTCCTCTAGTGGGAAAAATGCGTCCTATGAAAGTGCTGCCCAGTGTATTAAGTCATGCACAATGCTAATTAATCAACCCTAGACAAAGGTGAGCATTCCAAGACCACCAGCTGCTCATTAGGAAGGAGATGAGGCTTTAGGGCTCCCATAAAGAGTTAGCGCCTCTGAAACCCCTGGGGGTAGTGGCAGTGATTGAGTCAGGGTTTAGAAGTCCTGGAGGCATGGTGACTTACATGTTAACTGGTAACTGCAGAGTCAGCGTTTAAATCCAGCAGTGGCTCTGAGGGAAAGGTGAAGTGTTGTACGCTCATGAAGAAAACCTGCAAACTCAAAGACCCACGAAGGGTTGCTATGAATTGGAACTGACTTGATGTCAGTGAGCTTGGGTTTATTTGAGACAGGGCTTTACATTGTCACAAATCCTCAAAAGGAAGGGAGTATTTGTTGGGGGCCTAATTTGGGACTGTACAGTGTTCTTCTGTCTTATTTAATTGGTGATAGTTCAGAGTGGTAAGTCATAATTGTGTATACGTATTAGGGAAGTGTAGCCATAGTCCCAACTACAGTGCCTGGATTATGTAATTGGCTTTTGACACACATATAACACCAGGTGATAGGTGAGGAAAACATTTTATTCCAACATGTATTGCTGTTCTTTATTGTATTTTAATAGTCAGTGCTTGTGGTGCCTGACAGGTGATGAAAGTACAAGTACAATATTCAGAGATTTCTTTTAGCAAAAAAGATTTTTTTCCCCTTTTAATTTTATCTTTAACGCTTTACTCTTTGTTGGAACATCCAGCCCTTTTGAAATGGCAATAGGAGGCATCTTTTCTTTCAAAAAATACTAGCCAGAAACTTAATGTGCTAACAAATGGTAATATATGTGAGGGTAATACACATGTAACGTGTGTGTGTGTGTGAGTGAGTGAATGACAAGGACAAACGGACGAGGAGTAATTGTGGAAAAATTCCACCTAGCAGTATTTTACTAATCATCAAAGTGTGGCTCTGCTAAATATCATCAGGAAGTGGAGCCCACTCTCGGGTCCAGGAGTAATAAAGACACATCATGTGGTGTTAAGACCAGAGTGTAGGAGGTCTTCAAGGCCGAGCACCCTGTGAGTAACAATAACAAAAATAACTTGACCTTCTCACCCATAACAAGCACAACAAATCTGACTCTGGAGAAAAAGTTGCAGGCATCTACCAAGTAATTTTCTCATCTTCCTTCCTCTTCTACGGTTTGTGCTATATAAACTATGAGTAGTACTTTTCTCCAGTAAGTCATAAATAGCTCAGATCATTATTAGAGATCTGGTGGTGTGAACCACTAGTGACAAGGTCAGTGGTTTGAAACCATCAGCTGCGTGTAGGAGGACGATGGGGCTTTCTGCGCCTGTCTAGATGTACAGTCTCAGAAGCCCACAGGGGTGCTTCTGCTCTACACTGGAGGGTTGTCATTTGTCACAATTGACTCGATGATGGTGAGTTGGGTTTTTTTGCTTTGACAGTTATTTTTAAATCAAAGACATATCAGAACTTATGCTGCTAATTTAAAGTGACCAGACTTCTGCCTTTGGCGGGACAGTCCCGATTTTAAACAATTTTCCCCGCGTCCTGTGGCTTTTTTAAAAAATCCCAATTTTTGGAAAGAATGCACGACAAGCTAGGGAACGGCAGGAGAACAGGCAGGGAATATACCCCCTCTACCCACCCCCCCTCCCGTCAATGGTGTCCCACTTTACCAATGTTAAAATCTGGTCACTCTATGCTAATTAGATAACTGTTCCCTAGTTTTATCTCAAGAGGATTAGTAAAATTGAATTGTTTAAACTCAAGGCTGATGGTAGGCACTATTATTTTTTAAAAAGGAAAATAAATTGTCTTTGTCTCCAAACTCTGCTCACCAGCTGCCTAAAAAAGTCCTTCTAATTTGTTTGCCCTACTCTAACTTCAAAAGTTGGTTAACCTCTTTCTTGCGGTATATTCTTAGGATATACATGTCTGTGACATGTCATTGACCATCAGTAAGTTAGCCACTTTGTAGGTTGTACTTGGTTCTTTCCAGCCCAAGCAGTAATCTATTGCTTTTCAACTGCCAGGAAGTAATATTCTTTTGCATTTTTCTACCTCAACCTTCCTAGCTGTCTTAAAGAAGCATATCAGTTTACACATATTAATTTACAATTTAATTACAAAAATAGTTCTCATTTAAAAAATTGATTTTCCTATGATGTTTAGACTTGGTTTTTAACTATGCTGTGTGATGTAGGACAAAAATCAATGGTGTGTATTCTTAAGTGAAAACTGAAATAACTTACCTGTGTCTTGTTTTTATTATGTCATGTTAAGGAACTACTTTTCTATGGTTATCTGGAAAATGCCTGTGGCTTAATTTCTGCCTTCTATTTCAACAGAAGGAGAGTATATTAAAATGTTTATGAGAGGACGGCCAATCACAATGTTCATTCCTTCTGATGTTGACAATTATGATGACATCAGAACAGAGCAGCCTCCTGAGAAGCTCAAACTGGAGTGGGTGTATCCTTTACTACCTCAACTATGTGTGTTTTGTCTCTAGTTTTTTTTTTTTTAAATAGCTTACCTAACATCTTAGAAAAATTTTCTTTGCTTAGTTTATGGTATAAACATAGCATAATCGGCTACATCATAAAGAATAATCACAGGAGTCAAGAGGAGTCGTGAGCTCTAACCCTTACTCAAGTGGGTTCTTTGTTGGCCCTTCAGAGCCACTGAAGCCACAGGCAACATTCCACGCACGCCATGGCTGGACCAGCAGAGGAGTAGGAAAGGCGTGCAGTGGAATTAGGAGACCAGTGTTTACGTCTGTGCTCTGTCACTTCTCCCCAATAGGCTTTACTTTCTTCACTTTATAACAACAACAAAAAAATTATGATAAGAATGAAAAGGACATTTTGTGGACTGAAAGAATGTAAATTATTTTTTTGAGTGAAAAATTTTAAAGGCCGATTCTAATTCTGAAACACAAAGATAGATACTAATACACACTTTGCCGGACTTTCATAAGCATACTTGTGTTTTCATGCCCAAACATTGCTTGTGAGTAACTCACGTTTGTATTTATTTAATTTTTAATTTTTAATTTTTTTATTTTTATTTATTTATTTATTTATTTTAGGCATCACTGCCTTTTGGTGGTAGGAGTAGGAGGCCCAGCCTTTGCTGCTGTGAGCTGGAATTGAACCTCCGTCCCAGTGGGCCGCAGTCCCGCGCACAACCACCACGCCACCGGGGCTCAGCCCACGTTTGTATTTAGATTAGTTTATGCTGTTTGTAAGCCTCAAAATATGATAGGGATAATTTGGGCATGAAATTGCCAGTCAGCAAAAGACTACAAACTTCGCTTGAAACGTCTTACCAGAGAACCACTAAGTAAAGCACAAGGAGGCTAGCTGCTAGTTTGAGTTCTGCTGTCTGCTTCCACTGTGCTGCTGCATGACCTCGCTCCACCTTCAATGAGCTCCCTCTCGGGCAAAAGTCCGATTGGGAAGATTAACCATTTCTTTAACTCTTCAGTTTCTTTTGAACTTTCTGGTTATCTCACTCTCTTTGGTTGTCATCATTGTGATCCATCATAAGTGTCATTTTCTCAGACAGGCCTTCCTTTGAGAACTCCCTTCTTTCTCTCCACCAAGATACAGACCCTCCTCTTATGCTTTCTTCTAGTATCCTGTTATTTTCCATTGCAGTGATGTAGCGGATTGGATTTCTGTATTCCCATAGTTCTAGGGAGAGGGGATGCACATTTATTTTGTTCACCATTGTATAGTTCACTCTAACATATTAAAAAGTGAGTGTTTTTTTTAATGTGGAGAAATGAAGATTTGAACCTATTAAAAGACACAATGCTGCACAAGATTATGGCATGAATTTTCTAGCCTAACTCTATCCTTTCCTGATTCGCTTTCAAAGTACCTGTGAAGAACTGACAAGTTAACACCTTGAAAATGATATTTTACGAAAAACCTTGACTTTTGTCTTTTAAGATATGGTTACCGAGGAAAGGACTGTCGAGCTAATGTTTACCTTCTTCCTACTGGGGAAATAGTTTATTTCATAGCATCAGTAGTAGTACTATTTAATTATGAGGAGAGAACTCAACGACACTACCTGGGTCATAAAGACTGCGTAAAATGGTTGGTATCAGTTTAATATTTTGTTAGCTTTGTTCTTTGATGCTTTCTTTGTTGATGTCTTGTTTTTAAATTTTCAGTTTTACCAGAAATTATTTCTTGTGGAGAGGTCGAAATTTAAAAGTAATACTTGGAATCCTGTAGTGGCCCATGGTGGTTCAGTGGTAGAATTCTTTGCACCCAGGCAAGATACCCTGGTTGAATTTCCAGCCAGCACAGTCATCACCTGCCTGTCAGGGGAGCCCTGATTGTTGCAGGACGGGACAGCATTTGACTGTTGCGCATATGAGTTCACTGGGTGGTGGCATCCAACAACAAGGAGCATTGTGTCGGATGTATCGTAAAAGAAAAGGGACTTCAAGAAACAAGAAAATGCCTCTATCATAAATGTAGAGTGTGACTACTACTGTTTTCTCTCATGCATACGTTTTCCCAGAAGTGGGGAAGGGTAATGGGGGAGGATGAGAATACATATGGGGCATGATGAACTTTGGGTTTCAGGGATTTTTGTTTGTTTATTTTGGGGTGTATTGGAAGAATTTTGTGTTTGTTCTGAGGAAAAAAGATGGTTGCTTAAAGATCATAAGTATTTCATAGAGTGCTAACTTCGACAGCACATATACTAGAAGGATTTCATAGAATACCAAACTACAAAAATATGAGGTTTCCTTTCAAGGGCTTGGCCATGCCTAAAAATCACACACACACACACACACACACACACACACACACGTTGCTCTTTATTTGGATTCACTTATTTATTAATGTATTTTCCAATATTTAAAGACACAGTAACTTTTAAGATAATTGATGAGAACAAGTCAAGAAGTATTGCTGCTAGGTTTCAGTTCGTCTATACATTAATTTATTCCAAATAAAATAAGGTTTAACATGTTTCTGTGATAGGTGGATGGCTGCCTCCAACACATTTGTCTTAGTCTCTTGTTAGAGTGTCTTTGGAGTTGGGAGTGCAGAATAGGCCCATTCAAAACATTTACTTGCAAGACCAAATAAATTCAAGGCAGACATTAGCTCAAAGTGTACAGGGCCTTTTTTTAAGACTCCAAAGGATAATTTCAACAGATTTTTCTCCAAGTACATAGGAGGATTGTGTGAGAATTTATTATAAAGAAGTTCTAAGAAAATTGAAAAATTCATTCGTCACAAAAGTTGTGCCCAATAATTTCTTGCATAATGACAATGCATATGCTCATTCTTTGAAGGTTGCAAAGCTGTCTTACGAGAATTCTGTTGGGAAATCGTACCCATTCATAACCCTGACCTTGCCCCTTCAGTCTTCTTTTTGTTCCCCAAACTCAGAGGGTCACAGTTCAGGTTTGATAACAAATTGCCATTTTGATAGCATGTACACTGAAGAGCAGAACACTCTTCAGGGAGGGGTCAGAGAGAGGGAAGCACTGACACAGAAGTGTACAGACCACGTTGTGCCGGACCTTGAGCAACAGCCTCACAGTTTGATATTTTTCTTTAATAAAGTCTCTGTGATTTTTTTAACAATTCATTTTTGTATATTTTTATACAGACATTGATAAAGTTCTAGTGGATATTGCCTTACTTACCTAGAAAATTGTATATGTTCATTTATTATAACATTCTGATGGTAAATATTGGAAGCAATCTAAAATGTTTCAGTTGAGGACTAGTTAGTACTATACTCATACATTACTGCATAGCCTGTACAGTTATAAAAAGAAACAAGGAAGCTTTTTATGTGTTTATATGAAAGAGTCCTAAGATATAGTTATTCTTAGTAAAAATAGTAAAGAACAGAAGAATATTCGATAGTCTATATTTGTTTAAAATTAAGATACAGATCATATATTTTCCTGTCTTCATCTGTAAACATTTTATTGAATGATTAATAAAAACAACTGTAGTGATAACCTGTCTGGTGAGGGCGAAGGGGCAAAGTAGAAAGACAAATGAACTTCTTTATAACAGGTGGATTCGTAGACAAAGTATTCCATTAATCTGTGCGTATAAGCTTAACATAGAAAAGTGTAGCGGAAAGCTTAGAAAAGAAATTCTTTGGATAATGGTATTTGATATGTCATTAAATTACTAAAAAAAATAAAATGAAACACCAAAATGAGATTATTTTCACATTCATACCAAAATGTCTCATATTTCACAAATTTTCTGTACTTTAAATTATTATTAATATTGCCTTTTAGCCTCGCTGTACATCCTGACAAGATTAGGATTGCAACTGGACAAATAGCTGGAGTAGATAAAGATGGAAGGGTGAGTTATGCATCCCCACCTACTGGAGTTGTTTTTTATTTTAACCACAGTTCACTTATTTTATCATTTTAAGTTTTAACTGTGAAAGAATTTCTAATAAGAGGGGCAGAGTACCACCAGTTAACAAGATAGTGTCATTTCAAGACAAAATTTAAAAGAATTTGGAAATATTGCCTTCAAAAGTATATAAACTTGAAGATGTTCAAAGCTTCACATTTTGATATTTTTGTTCAATAAAAAAATTTTGTGATTTTTGTGGCATTTCAATTTCCCATATCCTCAGATAGACATTGCTAAATTTGCTCTATGTACAATAAAATTTCATTTATGACGAGCTAAAAAGAAATTTCAGTTACTATTCAACTTTGCTTAATTTGCTTGTAACAAGTCCCTTCTCTGAAGATCAACAGTAAATACTAGTCATTAATCACCTATTAGGCGTTGTGTGATGAGTCTTATGGCATTTTGTGGTTTCGGTTTCCTTAAGAACTAGTTACCTAAAAAAAAAAAAAAAGAAAAAAAAAAAAGAACTAGTTACCTAGCAGTTGACTGGACAGTGATTTCCAATGTCTCTTTCCCCCAGAATGAAGGTGATGTGAAAGAGCAGGCTCTCCAGAGCCAGTTTGCCTGGCCTGCAATCCTGCCTGTGTCACGTAATAGCTTTGTAACTTGAGGGAAGTTATGTAACTCTTGTGTCTCAGTTTTCTCCTCTACTAGGTGGGAATTATAGCACTACCTAGTTGTTATAAGGATTGAGTTAATACATGTGAAGCACTTAGAATAATGTATGACATGCAGCACAGATTTGAATTATTTGCTGCTACTATGATTAGTGCTGTTATTGTCTCATTTTTTAAGTTTGAAAAGAAATTAAGTGCACAGGATCTTTTTGGAGCTTGTTTGAATATTGCAGTGACTTTTGTTGCAAATGCATACTCATACCCTTTTGCTTTATAGAAATGTAAGCCAATTCTGTATGGTAGGAACCACGTAGGAGTGAGTCGCTGGCGCCACACCTGGTTAAGCGAATTGAAAGATTGGTGGTTCGAGCCTACCCAGAAACAAATGGAAGTAAGGCTGTGGCCTTGCAGCCTGCTCTTCAGGGCCTTGCACCTTATGGAGGACAGCTTTACTCTGTGACATAGGGTTGCCGCGAGTCACAGTTGACTCCATAGCACTTTTTTTAAAGAGCCATTTAATCCTGCTATCTTGTGTTTCTCTCTCTGTGTTTACAGCCTCTGCAACCCCACGTTAGAGTGTGGGATTCTGTTACTCTATCCACACTGCAAGTTCTTGGTCTTGGAATTTTTGAGCGGGGAGTAGGATGCCTGAGTTTCTCAAAAGCAGTGAGTAACAATTTTTTTTTTTTTTAAAAAAGAAGCTCAGCAAAGAAATGGAAACGTTAAACTCAGCTTCATATCCATAGACAATCATACCTGAATTTAAAAAGAAAATATTAGCTCTTAACCCTGATCAGCATGTTAATCTAACTGCTAAAGTACTTTTGCTTAGAGATGATGCAAGATGGTATACTCAACCACACTGAATTCTGTTCTGTGATGGATTCAAATGCCAGTGTAGTAGCAGGAAATTGTGTGTGGTACAACATAGTACAGTTTCAAACAACCTTTTACTGTGCTTGCAATAGAAACCTTAGAATTTCAGACCAGAAAGTTGGCCAGTTTTGCACCAACATTTACTTTTCTTGGTGGCATGTTGGAGGAAAGGAAACAATCAAATCTGTGAATTCACTAAAATCATGAATTATTTCTATCTTAGTCTTTAATTGCTGACACCATGGGCCAAAAGTTCAGTGTCTAGTAATTTTATCAAAGTCTTAGTCTCTGGGAGCTGGGCAGTGATAAGGCAAAATAGACACAATCTTACTCATTTAAATGTTTTATTCTTAAATGATATATTATCGATTATAAAAGAATACAGGGAAGGAACATTTTAATTCCAAATGTGAATAGACCTCAAATTCCTATTGAGCCTCATTTGGCCTTTTGAATATACTTACGCACTCGAATTATTTATTCAGTTTCTCTCTGTCAGTAACTATAGCCTGGGTTATGGGAAATTGCTTGAAGGCAAGACAAGGAAGGGATGCTTAAAGTAGAATGATGAAGTTGGGTGCATTTAGAAATTTTGCTCCCTTGAAGGCCTTTAATAGTAAGGACCAAAGAAATCAGAAATCAGGAGAAAGACACTTAGAAAAGCATGTACGAATGAGAGAAACAGCAGTAATACTTTTATTACTTTTGTTTTGAAAAATCTTTCATAGCAAAAATTATTCATGCTATTGTTACAATATTGTACTATTTTGGATTGCTTCTTTTTACTCTTCCTAGTTGGATTCTTGGTTCCATTTCAGGCTAGTAGGAAGTTCAAAAGAGGAAGTAAGCTCTGCCACTCCTCTGTTACCACTGACTCTTCAACCCAATAGCACTCTCTCTCAAAGGCAGTAAAAGGCGCCACAGTATAAACGATATCAGAAAGTAAAATTGTGCAATATCACCCACAGGTTTTTTTTTCTTAAACTAGGAAATATATATACTAGAAGACAATTTAATATGTTCTTATCCTATTTATTCAAGCTAACAGACCAAGCATATGATGAAAAACTGAAACCAGCAAACTTCAGATTGATTTTTAGATTATTCCATCAAACTACCAAAATTTGCTGAGGAATAAAATTAGGTACTTTTGTTACTACCCATATCAAATTAAACTAACTTGAGTAAAGATAGCAGGAAGGAAACAAAAGGCAGCAAGAACTAGGAATATTTCAAACGGATTATTTACCATCTTTGAGTTATAGGGCTGCCTAGATGGCGAGAGGAAATCAACCCAGGAAGAACATTTTAAATATAAAAAAAAAATTTTTTGGGGGGGGGGGGGGCATCACTGCCCTCTGGTGGTCGTGGGCGCTACCCAATGCTGCTCCTGAGAGCCGCCGCTGGATTTGAACCGCCAAGCCCGCGGGCCGCAGTCCCACACTCAACCACTTACACCACCGGGGTTCAGCCCCAATTTTAAAATTTTAAGACCCTTACTTATGCTTCTGAAGAAAATACAGCTTTGATAAATGGTATTCTCTAATTTGAGTCCAAATGTTAAAAGATTTTTTTATTATCTTAGTCTTGACCATTTTGATAATATATTTATTTCTTTTAATAGCAGTCTAACTTGGAATTTTAAAATGCCCTTAACTGACTTTCCCTCAGGACTCAGGTGTCTATTTAAGTGTTATTGATGACTCCAATGAACATATGCTTACTGTGTGGGACTTGCAGAAAAAATCAAAAGTAGCAGAAATAAAGGTAAATAATGTTTTTTGTTTTGATTTAGTAGTAACTTGTACATTACAGTAGCACACACACACCATCAGTTCAGGCGGTGTCTGACCATGCACATGCCTGTGCTCACAAACCTTGTAAATTCTATTTTATTAAAAATTCAAGGTACATAAGTTATAAGGATCTTAAGGGATTTATGTGTAAGTTTTTAATTTATGTAAGTTTAAAATTTTGTTAGACAACTTCAAAACCTTATTGACAGAAATTAAAGACTTTTTAAAATGAGATATATCATATGATGTATAGACTATTATAAAGATATGACTTCTCTGCATATTGATATATATATACTCAACAGTCAGAATCCAGCATGTTTGTTATAGAAGGTGACAAACTGAATATATGCAAAGGATGAGAATAATCAAGACAACCTTAAAAGATTAAACTTGGAGTACATAACGTATGAAATATCAAAACCTATGGCACCATTACAGACTTTAAGTCATTGTGGTTTTAGTGCAGAGATCTGCAAGTTGACCAGCAGTGGATGGGAATACAGAGACATGTCTGCAGAGCAGCCACTTCATGCATGACAAAGGGTCCACTGTTGTGGCAATGAGAAAATCATACTGTTTTCAGTGAATTGTGATGAATAGTGACGAAAGGCCTGGAGGCTGACCGCCTGCTTCACTGGCAAATAGAGACTCCGACTCTTAACCCAGCCCAGACTTACAGCCACAAACAGACATGTCTTCCCCTCTCTCTTGTACTCATCCTGTTCTGATGCCATCTGTCCTGCCCACAACACTCTCCCGTTTTGCTTGGTTTGATAATTTGTCTCATTGGTCACACAGAACTCAAAGATAGCACTCACAATTATAAAATTTGCTAGGGAAGCTAATAGGTTGCAAAATGTGAAGGATTTTAGAGTTCTTTTGTTCATATTGCCTTTTCTCTGCCATGTTGGCAAAATGGCTCTCTGGACCTCAGCCTCCCTACCACATGATCCTTTGGTGTCTGCCCTGCCCCAGCAATGTTAAAAGCATCTGTAGCATGGATGAAAACCTAAAGGACTCCCCACTCTACAAGGCAGCCTCCTGCCCAAAGGCACACAGTTTTTCCCATTGCATGGGTAAGGAAGCCTGCCACTCTACCTGACTGTCTTGGGACTGCTCCTCTGCTCTGCTTCGTAGTCTTAGTGTTGCAGCCTCTGCCGCCTCTGCCCCTTCAGGAGGAATCTCCCTCATGCTCCATCAACTATTATTTCTTGATGATAACAGGATTCCTCTATTCTTGCTTCTGAGATGGCTTATTCTTACATCAGGAGGAATGGTAAACCGATCACTCCCCTCCTTAGCGTTCCTACAACTTATTTGCCGCATGTTTCTATCTAATCATTTGGGGGAGAATTACAAAGATTTTGCGTCAAGGAGCCATACCAAGTAATTTCACTTCAATACAGATATTCATATGGGGGGGGGGGAGGGTGTTACCCTTGGCCCCTCCCTCCTGATCATCCACAGAAAATCTGTTTTAGGTGGGTTGTAGATCTAAGTGTGAAAGGTAAAAGCATCTCTTTCAGAAAAAAATAACAGAAGGAACATCTTCATTGGCACATTTTTTCTGTAAGACCTGGAGAATAGGGGCAGCGAAAAGGACTACACTATACCGAGAAGTTCCTCTACCAAAAGGCACTCACCAATAGCATGAGAAAATATTTGCAATCATATTTTAAATAAAAGATACATAAAACCTGTCCATGCCAATTAGAACAAAAAACAAGATGATCCAACTTTTTTAAAGTCAAACAATTTCAAAAAGCAAATCACAAAAGAGGGTGTTCAAATGCTTAAGTAAATAGAGGCCTTTAATCTCACTTGTTATCAAGAAATTTTAAAACCATAATGAAACACCAGTATGCCTCCCCTTATATAGTGAAAGGCAAAAGGACCAACGTTGCTGAAGATGTAAGACAATGTTTGCCTCTTACCCTGCTTTGGGGCATGTAAATCGGTATGGCTGTTTTCAAATGACCTATTTAAGCTGAACACACGCATACACTGACCTATCCGTTCTGCTCATAAGGCCTACCAACAAAAGAGAATGGATGTCAGTAATGTGGTGTTTTTACAGAAGAATGCTTTATAGCAACTAAAATGAGCAAGTAACGAGTAGCTCGTACAGATATAAGGACAAATACTGAAGAAGTAATTCAGACATGAAAGGGTGTGTTACTCTATGGTTCCATTGAAATAAAACACGCCCAAAGAATCACTGGTGCTTGAAGTGAGGAGTGTATGCAACTTCTGTTTGTATCTTGCGTGCCTTTTCATTAGCACCACAGGAATATTTATAATTAGATTAATAACCCTGGTTATCTCAGTTTAGCATGAAAATCAGTGGTTAAAAGACATTTTGTACGGGTTAAGAACTAAGGCTAGATTAATAACTTTTAAAAGCAAGCATCATCCTGGAAGAGCAGTGATGACTATTTTTGCTTTGGGATTAACACTTGGTCTTTAAGTTTTACTTAGACCTGTTAAGTACATTAAGTTTCATATGAATGAACATGAGAATTATGTAACATGTGCAAAAGCTGTTTTACTTTTCTTTCACCTTAGAGCCTGAGCTTTAGTAGCATGGAGAAAAGCATGAAGATTAGAGTTCATTCTTTGGGTTCTATTAATATGTTGACACAAAGGTCCCCGAACCTAAATATTAGTATTGAAAAATGTAAAGTTTACAGAAAGGCTGATGGTCAAATAGAAGAAAATATTCGATCAACCACTTCTAATGTCACTTTTTTCGATGTAACAGCATCAAATGTCTTTACTTTAGCTTGTTTTATTTATAAGTTACCATCTTGGCTTGCATTGAGGAAATACTTCCATACACATAGGTTCTTTGTTGCCAGGTGTAAAATACTGACATTCATAAATAATCTGCAGAGTATGCAGCTAACAGCAAACAGCTTTACAGACATGTAACTTTCCCTTCTAGTAAATTTTGGATACATGGTTTTACCATCAATTACCAATTTACTAAGAATTCAATTAAGACTTACTAAAATATTGTTTAAAAAAATCTTTAATCCAAATAGTTTCAGTGAAAAGCTGTTCTTTTTAGTTTCTTTGTCTCTGTCTCCTTCCTTTCTCACTGCAAATCTTTACACTTCATTTTAAAGAGAATATAAAATTTCACTTTTTTAATGATTCAGTCAGAAATGTGAATCTCTACATTACTAATGTATAGTTGAACAAACACATGATGGGTCAAGAAAAGTAGTATAAGAAGGGCCTTTTAAGACTTTCTCTCTTGTTTTCGGTCATTTAAGTATACTTTTTCCTTAACGGATAGGAAATTAAAATAATCAACAGCTGTAATTTGTATTCATGTTTTCCTAGTATAATAATTATTACTGCATATCATGAAAGTAGAATAAAATAATAAAGACTTCAAATTTATATCATTATTCAGAAAAATCTTTTTTTAAAAAAGGAAAATAGACCCCAATGGCATTTTCTTTCTTCTTTTTCTTTTAATCAACTAATCATTTTATGGGAAGCTCTTACAGATAGCATAACAGTCCTTAGTTCGACCACTTCAAGAAGTCGTGTACAGGTGCTGAGCCCCGGTGGCATAGTGGTTGTGTGCGGGACTGTGGCCCACTGGGTTGGAGGTTCAAATCCAGCAGCAAGGCTGGGCCTCCTACTCTCACCACCAGAGGGCAGTGATGCCTCCCCCCCCCCAAAAAAAAAAAGTAAAAAAAAAAAAAAAAGAAGTCATGTACAATGACTACCACAATCAATTTCTTTTTTCTTTCTTCTTGAACTCCTTGATATCAGATCCCTGTTATCCTTTCCCTCCATACCCCCCACAAACCCTTACTATTTTTATTATTTTTTCCTAGAATAGTTGTTTGTTTGTTTTGCCATATCTTACACAATCCAATATACCCATTCACATACAATTCTGTTCAAGCCCATTAATTGGGGATTATGCAGTCATCAGTTTTATCTGCTCCTTATCTCCCCCCACCCCCTCACACTCTCAGGTAACCATTACTCCTCTTACTGTTTTTGAAGGGTTATATATCTTGTCTTTTATGTACTGATTTTGATGTACACAAATGTACATATGCAAATGTAGCATGAATAATGAGGTAAAAATGGATAAAAGCCATAAGAGTAAGGGGAGGCAATATTAAAGAACTAGAAGGTTAGTTATGTGGTTCATCAGTTCTATACCTTAACTCTGGCTTTATCATCAGTAAGGACATTTTCTTAAAAACTTTTTTTTAATGCCTTGAGATGTTAATAGCTATAATTGGCATTTGGCAGAGATAAGATGTGGTTATTTAAAGTGTTATTTCTGTTTTCACAGACAACAAATGAAGTTGTTTTGGCTGTGGAATTCCATCCAACAGATGCAAATACCATAATAACATGTGGCAAATCTCATATATTTTTTTGGACCTGGAGTGGCAATTCACTCACAAGAAAACAAGGAATTTTTGGGGTAAGAATCACAATATTATAACTTAAAGAATGTGAAACTTTAATTCTTTTTATCATTGAGCTATAAAATCACTCTAAAAGGGAAAACTAAACTTTGTTTCATTGTAGAAATATGAAAAACCAAAATTTGTGCAGTGCTTAGCATTTTTGGGAAATGGAGATGTTCTTACGGGAGACTCAGGTGGAATCATACTAATATGGAGTAAAACTACTGTTGAGCCCACACCTGGGAAGGGACCTAAAGGTACTGTACACTCATATTAAAGTTTTTCCTTTTCATTTCAAATAGTGCTACTGCAGTCTCTTCTGCCAGGAGTAATACAAAACTGTGAGACTCATCAACATCCATGCCTTTTAATTGTAGGGTTCAAAGATAAGGTAGTCCTTGCAAAAAGTAATAGCCTACATTGAATTCTTAGCCTAGAACTTCAGAGGGCTGAGATACCCTATTGGTAAAGGATAGAGCCCATGCGGATATTATTGCTCCCAGTAAAAGCAACATGTGTTTAAAAAAATTTATTTGTCCTTTGTATAACAATAGTAATACAGAATGAATAATCTAGTAAAAAAGATGTCACTGTTCCTTAAAAGTGAGGATGGCAAGGCTGTGGCTTGCTTCCTTTGGACCTGTCCTTAGGAAAGACCAATTCCTAGAAAAACCTAGAGGGAGAGCATTGTTCAACCCTCTTTCCCCCTTCCTAATAAGAACAATAAAAATTTTTTTGGGGGGGAGGGTGTCCAGAGTACTGTGATTTTTCTTCAAAATAGAAGTTTCTTAGAGAAACATAGATGGAATGATGCAGAATCAGCCAGGACTTTGTCTGAACAGCACCTTGGAATTGTTCTCAACCATGCAGCCTCCTCCCCTACACACACCCCAATATGCCCTTATGTCTGCCTCTGTGGAGTACCTGTATCAGGCCATGGAAGTGGCCCTCAGTGATTTATGAGTAAGGAAATCCTGTCCCCTGCCCTGAAGGAAAGGCCTTATTTACATGCAGACTTCCTAGATAGACTTCCCCAGGATGAGCACAGTGTTTGTTATTTGGTACTGGCGATTTGAAAATTACTTGTTTAACATGTTATTAAGGAAATGACCTTAGAGATCTCACCCTGTGTAGCCCTGTTTTCACTAAAATGTGAAAATGAATTTAAATGAAGCGTCATAGTTATATTGAGATTTTCAGGAGATTCATTCACCCAAATGTGTAGGTTTAGTAGTTGAGTAAGTATTCAGAAGTTTAGAGAAAAAAAAATCCTTTAACTGTAGTGCCATCGTTTCCGGTCTCAGTCCTTGACAATGCATCTCAGTCTCTCTCATTAGGTGGAGCTTCAGAACTCAACCTATGAAAAGATGGTGATCCGTTGAGAGTTTCTTGGGAAATTTGAAACAGGAAGGAAAATATGGTCAGCAACATTTTCCCGTTTCCCTTTACTGGGCTCATTTGTACAGCACCAGAAACCCCAGGCAGAGCCTAGGATCTCAGAACAGTGGCGACTAAGTTGTGACATAGCATGAGAACAAGCAGTATTGGGGTGTGAATGTACTCTTCATAGCCTTACCATTTGTGGTGAGTTGAGAGGCAAGGAAAGAGTCAGAGATTGTCTTTATTTCGATTTTCATCTAAAAAACTTGTGGCTTTGCTTCTGTGCAGACAGGAAACAGGAAATATAACCTTTTAAACTGCTAGGCACATAAAATGATCTTTGTTATCCTCTGCTATACAGCAACCCTTTTATCAGGAAATTTGCTAAAAACTTTGGGTTTTTTTTGCTTGGGGTATACATTCTGGAAGTAGGACTGGGAAGCATCTGATTGGAGATTACAGAGAGAAATGTGCAAGCCGAGAGCAGAGAAGATAACCTCACGTTGCAGTTTTAAATGTTTGCCAAGGATTTCAGTACAGTGATCCAGTTTGCATCTTCTCAATGTTGACCTTTTAACATCTAAGCCCGCTTTATCAACCAGATTTTGAATATACGATGGTATCATGTCTGATAAAATGATATTTTGGGGGGCTGAGCCCCAGTGGCGTAGTGGTTGTACACGGGACTGCGGCCCACTGGGGTGGAGGTTCAATTCCAGCTCCACAGAGCAAAGACTGGGCCTCCTACTCCCACCACCAGAGGGCAGTGATGCCCCCCCAAAAAACAAAACAAAAAAATGTTATTTTTTGAGAGTAGCAATATAATTCCAAAGCTAGTCTCGTTATTTTAGCAAATAGGAAAAAATCAAAACTGTTTCATGTCTCCTAAGCTGTCTGTAGCTTGTTTCCAAACCATTTTTTTACCCTTAATGTAAAGGAACCAAAATACCCAAATAATTGTTTTCATTTTTTTTTAAAGAAGGAGTGTTTATTGTTTTCTACATAGTTCAAACTTTTTAATGCATAGCATTTTAGGTTGAGTTGAAAACCTTGAGTCATAATGATGCCATTAAAATGTCACCATTCTTAAACCTTTGTCACGTTTCTTTTGTTTGTTTGTTTTTTGTGGGCATCACTGCCCCCTGGAGGGAATAGGAGATCCAGCCTTGCTTCTGGAGAGCTGCCGCTGGATTTGAACCGCCAACCCTGTGGGCTGCAGACTCGCACACAACCACTACACCACCGGGGCTCAGCCTATCACCATGTTTCTTTTTTTTCTTTTTTTTAGTCTTTGGGGCATCACTGCCCTCTGGTGGTGGGAGTAGGAGGCCCAGACTTGCTGCTGGATTTGAACCTCCAACCAATTGGGCCGCAGTCCCGCGCACAACCACTACGCCACTGGGGCTCAGCCTCTCACCATGTTTCTGTAAGAAACAAACTGGCACCAACATTTTACATGCTCTTCACATAATTAGCACGGGCCCATTTGCTTAGACTGTAACATAAATTTCTAAGTCTCTGACATTTAATTATATAGTTAAGCAGGTCTAGAAAGTCCTCCAAATATTTTTTTATTTTGCAGACAAGATAGACTTGCTTTATATAGTAACTTGGTTTCAGTTAGAGATGAAAAGGAGGGGGGATTTGCAATTACGCGTGTGTGGACTTTGCCATAATTAAGCCTGGAGGTACAATAAGCTTTTAAATTCAAAGGTAATTATTTTTCTTGGCAAACATTTCAAACATTGTTTGACTTAAATTGGAATGCCCCTGAGAGAGAAATCTTTGACTACAAATCTACTTTTTAGGTAAATACTATCTTTTAAAAAAACTGGTGATTTATTTACAGTTGAAGCATAGAATTCTTTAACTAAATTACTATCAGGCTTTCTGTATGCGAAAGCTTTCTGGATGGAGGGATCTGGACATAGGAAATCTACTGAGTTGATCATTAATTTTTTTAATCATTATATTTCTGATGAATCATTTGTTTTTCAGTTTTCTAATATTTCATCCTTAGAAGGCCTTAGTGTTAAACATGATTCATTTTGTCATGTTTAGAAGTATAGAAGTTAAGAAAAAGTTTTTAAGTTCAGAAAAAACTTTTCCGATCTTTTGATGGAGAAGTATGAAATGCCACGCCTCTTTTTGAAATTTCTTGTACTATGCTTTCGATCAACTCTTGTTAATTTGCCCATGTATGGGGAGTGAAGTTCCTTGGCTCTTTTTTTTCCCTCCAATTATGAAGAAAGCCAATATTAGAAAACGTACATCTCTGATTTCCCTATTCTTGGTCACATCAGATTAGTGATCATAAATTAAAATAATTCAGTAAGGAAGTATGTAGGCGTGCAACCTACCTTCAGTGTTACACTTTTCCCCTCTCTCATTAAGACTTGTGTAAAAGTGGTGTCAGGGTCATTTGACCTCCTCTAACTTCAGGACAGGGAGAAGAATCAATGTCAGCACCAACACCCCACAGTTGATTCTGAAGATGAGGTTTCTGACAAGTCATCCCTCTATCACCACAGAGGCCTCTCGGAGCTTAGAACCCAAGATTACTTGGTTTAGAAGGGAAATGTCAAGGTTTATAGCTGGTATCTATTAAAATTAAAGGAGAAAAAAATATTGTAGCAATAGAACAACTCAAAACAGAGTAGTACTCCAATTTTCTGAGGTGAAAAGGAGCTTTCTATACAGAGAAGTCGGGGAGGGAGTACCTGACAATAAGCACGAGGATTTGGAAGAACACATGTTGTTATAAGGCAGTAATAGCAAGTTGAGATTTTACAAGGCTTGTTGATTTATTTCCTGAAGTCAGCTGCCTTGGAGCCAGTTTGTGTAAAAGGATAAGTCAAAGTTTTGCTGCTGATACCCCAGTTCATGCACAATTACTCCAAACAAAGCATGGTGTAACAGGTCTCCTGATCAGTGTCTGCTTGTAGGCAAGTGTGTTCTCAAAAGGACACTTGTCTTAATCTCCTCAACGTGACTTCAAAATAATAGGGGGAGCGTGTACATGAAGGAGGGCATGGGGACTCTTGAGGTCAAGGCAAATATTCTGATTTTCAACAAAACTTAGTGACCATCTTCCCAAATCATTGAAGCTTTGCAGTAAGTTTATAGGACTCCAGCTTCTACAAAAGAACAGTTTTGTTAATAGTTTTATTGGCTTATACTTTGCATACCACACATTTTAATCAATCATATCAAGACTTGTACAATCATCACCAAAATTAATTTCAGAACATTTTCTTCTTGTACTCCTTGCTGTTAGCTCCGTTTTCCCCTATCATCCCTGCAATGGCCATGGGCAATTATTAATCCAGTTACTGTCTCTAAAGGTCTCCTATCCTGGATTTCATATACAAAAAAATCATACAAAGCACAGATAGTAAACAAACAGACAAATTCTCAAAACAATGACTACACAAAATAGGGAAACCTCAGTCAATAAGAAAGCAGAAAATATTAAAAATGGAAACAACTTGAAAATTGTCCCAAAGGAAGATCAAATGATAGGTTATTATTCTATTTTAACTTAACTATATTTGCCACAATGGACTTTATACTGCTCTCTATCTGATAGCAATCGCCCAACTGTGGTCAGAGAGGATTCACAGGAGACTTTATTCCATGTGGGGTCCCAGCTAATGGATTCTGGAGTTCCACTGCCATCGATAACCTTTTGCAAACCAAGTGTTCACAATTTAAGCTCTGATACCAGTCCCTCCTTTGGATTTGGGTTTTGTTGTTTATAATCCCTGGATCACACAGGCTGGTGTTCTTCTTCCCTGTGGACTTAGTTGACCACGTAGATAAATGGTTGCTTATTTAAAGACAAGCCTTTAAGACCCCAGACACTATTCTCTCTGGTAGCCAGTCACTAACTGGTTCCTTGACCAAAGTGGAGGTTAGTGATGGGGCAAAACTTTTGGTAACATTCACTATGGCAGAGCCAGCCTAAGAGATGAGTACAAAATAATGGAAGATTGCTTTAAATTAGTGAATGTGTGGTATTCCCAGACCACCACTCATTGATCACCTTCAAAGCTAAAAATATGAACCAAAATTCCATGACCACTAATCCATCTCCTGGACAATGCAGCCATTTGCTTCTCATATTAGAGCATTTCAAGTTTAAAATCACAGGAATAGGTCAGTCCTTAGGTTTTAAATAAATATCGTTACATGGGTTTCCCCGATGGGAGACTGCTCCTCTTAGTTACCCAATAACAGAAATGCCATCGCTTTCCAACTGATACACACGCCTTCTTCCCCTCATCTTGACTGCAATTTCCACTAAGTCTTGCTATCACTCTTCTAATTTGGGGTGAGCTTACCACAATGTTGGGTTTTTTGTTTTTATTTTTTTGTGTATATTTGTCTTAAGTCTTGAGCTTCAATAACTGCCTTGCACGTGACTTGGTGAAAGTTGATTTTTTTTTTTTATTTTAACCCATTATGATGGTGAAATTTGATTTTTGACTGTTGAGTCAGAGGGGTCTTTTCATTACTCACTTAGTGTTTCTATTAACATTTTCTTCTGAAAGAAACTAAAGTCTCTTGGAAAATGTCATCACTTGTGTTTTATTTATTTTTGAATTTAGGTGTGTATCAAATCAGCAAGCAAATCAAAGCTCACGATGGCAGTGTGTTCACACTCTGTCAAATGAGGAATGGGATGTTATTAACCGGAGGAGGGAAAGACAGGAAAATCATTCTGTGGGATCACGATCTGAATCCTGAACGAGAAATAGAGGTAAGGATTGGATGGGAACAGAAATGCAAGTGCAGTTAATCCACCTGAAAGCAACTTACTCTTTCTGGGTGAAGATAGGTGGTCTCGGCTGGTTTTCCAGTAGTCCCAAAATATGAAAAGCTAAGATCCAGCAGTTTTTTAAGTACTATATCCAGACCTAACCCCTGGTGGCAGAGTGGATGGTGGGTTGACAACCACAGGGTCAGCAGTTCAAACCTACCAGCTGCTCCAGTGGAGAAAGATGAGGCTTTCAGTCCCCCTACAGATTCACAGCAGGGGTTTTCACACTTTTTCAGCATGCCAGCAACTAATCAAAATGATCAAATGAAAATGATCTACTAACTACAAAAATGTAAAACATTTTATTTATTTGTTTACTTATTCATAAATGCATTGAGAATTTTTTTGTGTACAGTGTATACTTGCATAACCGCATGAGTCCATACCGCACAGCACAACACAATTATTTATGTACATTTTTTTGTCATAACCTGAGTTCATGCTGATGACTATCACTGAATGGAGTGAGCCAGGGATGCGTAGTCCAGACAGTAGCTGCAGACAGCCAGCCTCAAGCACACTTCCAAATGATCATCAGTCATGGTGGAACGGTACTTGGACTTGTTGATCTTTTTTTTTTTTTTTTTTGACTTGTTGATCTTTATGTGGGAAATGGCTGACTTAAAAATAAGTTCAGCCGCATAAAGCAGTCAAGGAGGTAGCATGTTTTCTCATGTTTGGGTACTTGCCCTATCGGAGTAAGTTCCAGAAGTGTTCATGTGCTCTGAACTTTAGCTGAATGTTGGCTTGTTGTGTCAAAATCTCCCAATTCTGCATGAAAGTGACATGTTTTTGTCTTCTTACATGGTCCAGCACCCCCACTCATTTTGATACTCTTTCTTACGTTTTAGAGAAAAGAAAAAAAAAACAAGGTCTAAAAATTGGCATTAACTTAGCTTGTCGGTTTAGCTGCATTTAGCGCAGTTTTTTGTGCATACATTTGACCCCTGAGGTTACATCTGCTGTCTGCACTTTAAGTATATCAATTAAGTGATGGGATTGCTGATAGACTTACGTCTATTTTGTTAATGCCACACGCTCTCCCCATATTACAGTTGTGATCTGCATTGACCACCCCTGTTTTATAGCCTCAGAAACTCAAGAAGGCCAGTCACACTGTCCTGTGGAGTAATTGAGTCAGAATGGAACAAAATAGAAACTGCCCTACAATGTTTTCTTGGCTGTAGTCTTACTGAAGCAGACTGTAGGTCCTTATCCTGCAATCCACTGGGCAGGTTTGAGCTGACCATCTTCTTCCTAGCAGCTAAGTCCTTAGTCACTTGTGTCACCAAGACTACCTAGCTGTTACTTGCTCAGGGGAGGCATGCTGATGGAATTGAGTTCTCAGAAGGTTAAATAATTAAGACTCATCATTTAGACCAATGGTTCTTAAAACAGTAACAAACCTTCTATTTTTGTGTGTGTGGTTTGTTTAGATTTTGAATTTTTTTGGGGGGGGGGGCATCACTGCTCTCCGGTGGTGGGAGTAGGAGGCCCAGCCCCACTGCTGGAATTGAACCTCCGTCCCAGTGAGCCGCAGTTCTGCACACAACCACTACGCCACCGGGGCTCAGCCCTAGATTTTGAATTTTTGTGCAGTGTTTTTTCTACGTACAATGTGCTTCTCAGCAAATCTTTTCTAAGAACAGGGTCCTGATAGTACTTACCTTGGACTTTATTTCCAAGTAAAAGGAAAATAATGAGTTGCTTTATTATAACTTAAGTTCATAGTGGAAATTCCACTTCCTTTACTGTTTCTTTTCTTCACAACATGATCTAGCTAGCCACGATTGAGTTCAAACCTCCCTTTGCGGTTTCTGACTAAAATTTAGGGTATTCTACAAATTAAGTCTTCGTGCTTTTTTTTGGGGGGGGTGGCGCATCACTGCCCTGGTGGGAGTAGGAAGTCCAGCCTTGCTCCTGAAGAGCTGCTGCTGGATTTGAACCGTCAACCCGGTGAGCCGCAATCCCGCACACAACCACTACGCCACCGGGACTCAGTCTTAGTCTTCATGCTTTTAAGAATCACTTGGGATCTAATTTCACCAGTCAGACAGAATTGCATTATTTTAGAGCGTTCTTTGGGGTCACTACCATATCAATCTCATATGAGCCAAGTGTGTACCATGTATGAAAATGAGTGAATGAGATTCATTTCCCAAGGAGTCATGCTAGTGACAGTTACACGTTACAGTGTGTTTTTATTATCGATGTCAAAGAAATTTCAATTTTAAAATTTTTTATGCTTAGAATAGTCAAAAGTAACTGGAGGTTATATAATATTACCTGTACATTACAAGTAAAGAAATTAGCCTTAGGTTAAACGAGTTACCCAACGTAACAAATTGTAACAAAACCAGACCCCATTCTTGATCTGATAGATCGTTAATCCTTGTTTCCTTACTCCTAACACTTTTATCTCGAAACTAAATGAAAAATAAAATTTTAAATTATTAAAAGCCACGAATATTGATAACATTTATAAGTTCCATGTAATAGCACTCAATTATCTGAGCATGGATTCAAAATAAGTTAGGATTGATTTAAGATGACTATATTGGTTTACCATGCCTAGTCGAGGGTCAGCGAAAAGCGGAAGACAAGATGGATTGGCACAGTGCCTCCAACAATGGGCTCCAACAGCACAGTCGTGTGGATGGATTCGAGCAGGCTGTTTTGTTTTGTTGGACATAGGGTTGCCGTGAGTTGGATCTGACTTGACTATACCTAGTAACAATAGCAGCAATATGAGTGTACGATCTGGATTGTAAACTATCATTTACTGCTTTGCAAGTGCTTACAGAGAAGTGCCTGGGTGGTGCTCACAATTACTACAAAGTTTGCTAACTGAAAGGTTGGAGGTTCAAATCCACCAAGTGATTCTCGAAGAAAGATCTGGAGATCTAATTCCAAAATCTCAGCCACGGATAGCCACCCCCACCCACCTCCCCGAGCACAGCTCTACTCTGACACACATGGGGGCACCAAGCGTCAGAACTGGCTTAATAGCAATGGTCTCATGGCTTACAGATGTCAACTAGTCTGCAGGTTGTCGGTGGTACCTTGTAATGTGTGTAGTGAGCCAAGGGAGGGTGCAGCACCAGGCAGTGTTTCGTTCTATTTTTCTATCGTGTCAGAACAGAGTCCCAGGCAGCCAGCAGAAGCAACAGCAGATGGATGGTGAATTGACAGATTTACTGTTTTCTAGGTTCCTGATCAGTATGGAACAATCAGAGCTGTAGCAGAAGGAAAAGCAGATCAATTTTTAGTCGGCACATCACGGAACTTTATTTTACGGGGAACCTTTAATGATGGCTTCCAAATAGAAGTACAGGTGAGCTGTGTGATTTTAATTATTAATGGGATGTTTTTGATGGCGCCTTTTGTCTCTAATAACCACAGGTGTGTTTCCTTTTCAGGGTCACACGGACGAGCTCTGGGGGCTTGCCACACATCCCTTCAAAGATGTGCTCTTGACTTGTGCCCAGGACAGGCAGGTGTGCATGTGGAACTCGGTGGAGCACAGGCTGGAGTGGAGCAGACTCCTGGATGTGAGTGCAGCAGATGCAATGGGGAGCCCCACTGAACACTCCCTAAAACAGCAAAGGAAAAGAGATTCAGCCTTTACGCTTTTTATAGGGAGCTCTTTAGTTAAGGGGGTGGAGGGAGGAGGAAGTATCTAGTCTCAGAGTGTGGTGAAAGCCCATTTTAAAGAAGTAAAATCACAGGGTGAAAGCGCAGGTTTCCTCTCAGTGTCAGTCGTGAACATCGTAAAGACTTCACACGCATGCCGCTCTCGATGCTATGGAATTGCCTGGCCTCTGGTGGTGGTGCAGTTGCATGAGTCCGAGTTGCTCACCAACAGACTCTAGTTCTGTCTGCCTTGTGAGTCGGGCTCTTACTGTGTTCTCTCCTGTCCCGCCCCCAGAGCACCTGTTCTAGCCCAGAGGTGTGTGTGAGCTCTTTTTAGACTCTACAAAGGGCCGTTTGCTGTTATTATCCTTATTATTGTTCCACCGCCTCACCATAAGGTTGTCCTTTCTCCTCCCTCTCTGCCATCGTATTGCTCATATTCCCTTCCTGCTCTGATGTTCTCTTCCTCTGATCTCCATGTGCTATTTACCACTGGCTACAGTAATGATTGAAGTTTCTTGGTTATATAAAACCCATTATTTTCACGTTTTTGCCACTATTCCTATAGATCTAGGGAGACTTTCTGATGGACTCCCCAACAGCTGTCTGTCTCTCTTCTAGGAACCAGGACACTGTGCAGATTTTCATCCAAGTGGCACAGTGGTGGCCATAGGAACGCACTCAGGCAGGTAGGGTCTTGAAGGGAAATGTGAGCTGAGTAATCTGAAGCGGTGGGATGTTGAAACGGTTACGTAGGACTATTCTCACTCTGACCTGGAGAATTCTCTCTCCTAAGTGGCACGCTCATGTGCTTGTGGCTCTAGTCTGTCGTATGGACTCAGCCAGTCAGTAGCTATTTATTAAGCACCTACTGTCATGAGCATTCAGGATACGTAGGGAACAAAATGAAAATTCTCGCCCTTGTTGAGTTTATATTTTAGTGGGGGTGGGGGTGAGAGAGACAGATTTAAAAGTACATTCTAATAACTGTCAGATAATGATAATGAGCTGTGGAGGGAGGGACAGTAGAGATTAGGGTTGGGAGGGAGGTGCAGATTAACAGGGTGTTTGGGACAGGTCTATTGACCCTTGTGAAATTAAGGAAATACCAAAAATTTTTGTAATGTTTTATGTAGGGAAGAGAACTGATGTTATAACCCAATTGAGCTTTTTGTAGTTGTTTATGCTGTAGCTTTTGTCGTCCATTCCTTTTTGAATGCTATACAGATGGATAATAAAAGGTATATTTTCTGAAATTCTTATTAATGGCCTGTCCTGCAGCCCTCTTGAGTACCTTGCCAAGCTTATTCAGTAATGTATATTTAGACTGTTGTCTCCTATTTTTTTCCTCCGCTAGTTAATAGCTTTCATCACACGCAAAAAAAAAACCCTTAATTTCTTTTTCTGGGGTGGGGTGGGGGGTTACATCACTGCCCTATGGTGGTCATGGGAGCTACCCAGCGCTGCTCCTGAGAGCCGTCGCTGGATTTGAACCGCCAAGCCCGCGGGCCACAGTCCCACACTTACGCCACCGGGGCTCAGTCCCCTTAATTTCTATTTCAAGGAAGCAGGAGGGAATATTACGTCAGCTTTTCCCCAAGTTAAACCCTTTAGAAAATGTGGAATGTTAATTTATAATGGAGAGAAACTATGGGTGACCCCCTTTTCTGAAATTTTTTTACATGGCTATAATGTTTTAAATCATTGAATAATTTAACTAAACAGCACATGCACACACAATTTGGTCATTTAGAGGTTTTTGCAATATGTTTTTCCCTTTAGCTGATGAGACAAAAATGAATCCCTGTGAAATGTCAAAAATATTCAAATTCTTTCTCATATGTTGTGCTTTCAAAATCAGAATCCTAGGAAAACAACTTTGAATGTTTAACTAAATATGTTATTTAAGCAGTTTTGAAATAACTAGATTTTAGAATTTACCTGAAAACAATTGATCATCATTTACTATTGAGTATCATGTACTATTTCAGACTACTCCAAACCTGTAACAGTAGACACAGTAGTACACAACTTGTTCTGGGTGCTGATCAGGACGGTTTTTTTTTTTTTTTTTTTAATCCCATAGATCTTTGTGATTGCAGGTCAAGTATGGCTGCCGACCAGATCTCACAAATGCAAGGGTCGTTGGACTCATAAGAACAGCCGTGTATTGAGCATCTAATGTCATTCTTTTATCTGCAGTGTTTCTAATCGCAGCAAGACCCCAACCAAATGCTTGCTCACAGCTCTGTTCCACAGAGAGGAACCCGAGATCCACAGAATTTCAGTCATTTATAATGGAAGACAAGATTCTATGCGGTTCCAAAGCCTCTCTCTTATTCCATTATTACTCCTTAAGAAATGCTTTATGGTGTTGGTAGTATTACTTAGAAAAGGTGTAAGGCAGGCTTACCTCTGAAGACTTCATCTTTGGCTGCTTTATTTTCATAGCAGGCACTGTAGTGGTGGTTTACCCTGAAGCAGCCTGCTAGAGGGCTGGGCTTTGTCCACAGTTTGGTCGGATGAAAGTGGATGCAGGGGCATGTGCATATGTATACAGGGCTCCAGTGTTTGATGACAAACTGACTGGAGGTGAATTGAGTTGCAATTACTTTCTAGTGTGGGTGAGAACTCACTAACAAACTTGAAAATGAAGCCCATTTTTACTCTTGAGAGTTGTAACTGGAAAATACTTCATAAGTGAGAGTTGTGGAACAACTACTGAGAGGTGACTGGTGTAAAGTCAGGAATTGCATAGAGCATGTAGAGAAGATGTGCTTGTTGGGGTAAATTTTTTATGGAACTTCACCTTTGGTTTGGTATCTGATTAGGTTGTGTTGATTCTTGGAGCGCTTTCTCACTTGTTTTTGTTTTGGTCATGGATCAGCAAATAACTGGTTCTGTTGTCTAAAGCTGGGAAATTCCTAATGTAGCTACTCAGACGATTATCAGTGCCCGTAAGCCAGAGAAAAGTCAAGCCTAAGGCAAAATTTTTTATTTTTAAATTCTGTATAAAGCAACACATGTCCAAAGTGTTTATGGTCCAGGTAATAGTGATAGCACAAATTTTAAACTTGACTTCATGTCCAAATCTGGAATCTTCTTATGCTTCTTATGCTTACCAAGAGGTAAGCATGGACCGAATGATTATTTTAAAATAATGTGTGTTAAATACATTTCTTTAGAAGAGGACAGTATGTTTGGTGAGGGTCCCTAAAAACAAGTGAATGGATCAATAATGGACCAATAATGAAATGGATCGAGACAGTAGCCATCAAAAATTCTCAGTCATAGCAACAGTCACAAAGATGGCACAGGCTGGACAGCCGTTCTCTTTGTGTATAAAGTTGTTCCGAGGGAGAGCCAGCTTCACAGCAAAAAGAGTTATTAGCATGCTAATATTCACATACTAAAGATTTTTAAGGTCAGCTTTATTGAGATACACTTCCCAAATCATACAGTTCATTTGAAGCATATTGTTTTTAATTCTGTGGTTGTCATTATGGCCATAGATAAGAGGTGAGCTAACATCATCACAATCTGGTATCGCCCTGACTCTACCACGCGTTTACCGCCCTAGGGAGAAAACCTCTGCTCATCAGCAGTTACTCCCCATCCTCTCATCACCATCCCACCATTCCCTACCCCGCCCTCGCCAGCTCATCTAAGTCATGTGTGCTTGCACATTTCACGTAAAGAAAGCATAATGTGATCTTCGTGAACAACCCCATTCAGCATATTGAGTCCAGGTGTCCTTTTTGGCAGCAGTTCTCAACCTGTGGGTCGCGCCCCCTTCAGGAAGGTTGAGAACCACTAATCTGTGCCATTGCATGTACTGGTTAGTCCTCCATTTCTCTTCGTTGCCATTGTAGATGGTTGGCATTGGCTTTATTTCCCCTTTCTATCTTATAAGTAATGCTGCTATGAACATTGGTATATAAAGTTTTTGGTGGGTGGTTTTTATTTTTGTGTATGTGATCTGGGTGAAAGTTTACAAAGAGCAAATCAGCTTTCTAGTCAACAATGTGTGCCTGTTTTGCTTTGTGACAGTGATTACAGTTCCTCCCAGTGGAACAGCCTTCTGCCTCCACCCACTTCTACCATGAGTTTGCCATTTACCCTGTCCTTCTCGCTTGTCCCTTGCTGCCTTGCTTTGTCTCTGGACAGTTGCTACCCTTTAGGTCTCTTGATTGTTCTAGGACAGTGGTTCTCAACCTTCCTCACGCCGTGACCCTTTAATACAGTTCCTCTTGTTTTGGTGACCCCTACCCCCCCCCCCCAACCATAAGATTATTTTCGTTGACACTTCATAACTGTCATTTTGTTACTGTTATGAATTGGGCAACCCCTGCGATAGAGTCATTTGACCTCCAAAAGGGTCACGACCCACACGTTGAGAACCATTGTTCTAGGGAATGTGTACCTCCCTGGTATAATTGTTCACCCATCAGCATGTCTGTTTGGCGAAAAGTTGAACCAGAAGGAGAAGTTCTGTGCCAGGCCTGCAGGGCCTCTAAGTTCTCAAGTCTCTGGGATTCCACTAGTCTCTATCACACTGCTGGACCTGGTCCTTCTTAGGATTTTAACTTTTCTGCATTTTTCTCCATTCTGTATGGAGATTAATTGTGATTTCTTTTCAGAGCAATCAGCATGGTACCTGGGCACCATCTAGTTTGTCAGAGTCAAAGAATCTGAGTTTTGCATGGTCTAATAATGCTTTGGATTGTTTCCATGCGTTTTTAGTTTACTTTCCATGAGATTTTGGTTTGCTACTTTTCTCCGGACAAGGAAAAAACCAATAGCTTGAGTCCTAGGCACTCTGCATAAAATAATGCCTTTATGGATTGTGTTATGACAGTTGACCTTGACACAGCTCAAGACTATGATCCTGAGTCACCCAGGTCCAGGTACTCGTTTCCTCAAGATGTTTGGTTATAACTAAGGAGTTTTCATAAACACACTGACATTCCTGTGTACATTGTGACACATAGAAATCTATAAATATATGTTTTAAGGTAGAATGGCTAGGTTTTTCTTTTTCTTCTCCGCCCCCTCCCCCCCCCCCCCCCCCCCCCCCCGCATCCCTGCCCTGGTGGGAGTAGGAAGCCCAGCCTTGTTACTAGAGAGCTGCTGCTGGATTTGAACAATCCACCCTGTGGGCCGCAGTCCCGCACACACTACGCCACCCACTATGCCACCAGGGCCTACGTGAATGGCTAAGTTTTAGAGTAACTTCTTAATCTTTTGAGGAACTGCCGAGTTGTGTACCAAAGAAACTGCATCATTTTACAGTCCCACCAGCACTGCACGAGGCTTCTGACTTCCCAGCCTGCTCACCAGCGCTTGTTTGTATTTTGATGAAAACGATCCCTGTGAATGTGATTTTTTAATTTGCATATCCTTGATGGTTAATAAAACTGAGCCCTTTTTCCCCCACGTGCTTTGTTTACCTTTCAGAAAGCACCTATTTAAATATTTTACCCATTTTTCTTCTTGGGCTATAGGCGTTATTCCCATATTCTGCAAGGAAAGCCTGTTAAAGTTTAAGGTCAGAGCTGCTATATTTTTCTGAATTTCACAAATTTTCAGTCTTTGCCCATTAAAAATGTTTGAATGTTCCTTTGGATAGTTTTTTGCGTTATAAAGACTTAACTTTAGATACAAATTCCTCTCAGGTATATGGTCATAAATGTTTTCTCTCAGTTTTACTCTCCTGGTGGTATCAGTGCAACACAAAAGTTCCCATTTTGATGATACTGTTTTTGTTTTTTCTTTTGGCAGCTTAGCTAAAAAACTCCGTGTCTAAGGGATTTACTCTTAAGTTTATAGGAAAGAGTTTTGAAGTTACATATATTGATTTCTAGCCCATTTTAAGTTTATTTTATAGCAGTGAGGTAGGGATCCAATCTCATTTTTTATTTTTTGCACAGACATCTAATTGCACAACATTTTGTTTGTTTTTTTGTTTTGTTTTGTTTTTGGGGGGGGGGGGGCATCACTGCTCTCCGGAGGTGGGAGTAGGAGGCCCAGCCCCACAGCTGGAATGAACCTCCGTCCCAGTGGGCCGCAGTCCCGCGCACAACCATTATGCCACCGGGGCTCAGCCCTGCACAACATTTTTTTTAAAAGGCTATTTTCCCTATTTAACTGTCTTAACAACCTTGTCAAAAATCAACATGCCATACATGCCCACTTGATCTATATTTGACCTGTCAGGGCTATTCCACTGATCAGTATGCCTGTCCTTTTGCTAGTGTCAGAACTGATTACTGTCGCTTTGCTGACAATCTTGATATCAGGAAGTGAGCCCTCGAACCTTGTTCTTCATTTGTGATTTTTGCTATTCTAGTTTCTTGAGTTTCCACATGAATTTGAAGATGAATTTGTGAATTTCTATAAAGAATTCTGGAATTCTGAGAGGGACTTACATTGAATCTACAGATCAGTTTGGGGAATGTTACTGTTTTAATATTACCTTTTTAAATTCTTGAACATGGAGTGTTTTCCCTTTTATTTAGTTACTCAGTTTCTTTAATGGTGTCTTGGAGTTTTCAGAATACAAGCTTTACACTAAGCATACAGATTATGTTACTATGTAATAAGGATGTGCTGCTTAATATGCTAAGAAAGCACATCATTTTTATGCTAGTCTAGATGGAATCATTTTCTTAATTTCATTTTGAAATAGTTACTGCAAAAGATACATTGAAATATAGGGAGCTGAAGTGTATACCCGGTGGTGTAAGTGGTCGAGTGCGGGACTGCGGCCCATGGGCTTGGCGATTCAAATCCAGCTGCGGCTCTCAGGAACAGCACTGAGCAGCTCCCATGACCACCAGAAGCAGTGATGCCCTCCCCCCCCAAAAAAGAAAGAAATATAGTTGATTCTTGTATTGTGCAACTTTTTTGAACTCATTTATTAGTTCTAATGATTTTATTGTATTCCTTAAAATCTGTATACAAGATCATATGATTTTCAAATAGAGATTATTTTACTTTCTCCTTGCCAATCTGGATGCTTTTATTTTTCTTGCTTGATTATCCTGGCTAGAAAGAACCTTCAGTAAAATGTTAAGTAGAAGTGATAAGAATGGGCATCCTTGACATTTCTCAAGCTTAGAGGGAAAATTATTCAGTTTTCGCTATTAAGCATAATGTTGTTAGGCACCATTAAATCAGTACCAATTAATAATAACCCTGTGTACAAGGGCATCATTTTGTAGAGGATCAGCAAAAAATAGACCTTCAGATAATTTGATACAGTGGCTCCATCACTGTCCTCAAACACAGGACCAATTGTGAGGCTGACCCAGGAACTGGTCCCTTCAAAGAGCATGTCCGAACTTTGTGAGACAGAAGTCTTACCAGCCACGCTTTCAAGGCTCATGTTGGCTCATTTCAAGGACATGAGATGGGAATGGCAGATTTGTTCATTCGTCTGGTGGTCTGTAAAATATCCTATACTCTTCACCAACACCGGAAAAGCATGAGTTCTCTTTCTGGTTTTCTAGCTTTCACATGCATATGAGGCAATTGAAAATGGGTCAGGTGCACCTTCGAACACAAAATGACATTCGTGCCATATGTCATCCGACTTTTCTTTCATTACTGCTTCCCGTGTGTTGCTTGTGGATCCCAGTAACAGCATCAAAGTTTTCTGGGTTGTTTATGTTGCTGCTTATTGGACCATTTGAGGATTTTTGTTTATGCCACGTTGTGATCCATATTAAAGGCAGTAGTCTTTGATCTTCATCAGTATGTGTTTCAAGTTCTCTTCCCTTTCAGTAAGCAAGATTGTGTTGTCTGGTATTGTACGTGGTCATTGAGTCCTCTCCAATCTCCTCAGATTAGTTGCTTGGAATACATATCGAGTAAGTGTGGTGAAGCGTCACAGCTCTGAGGCACGCCGTCCCTGACTTTCAACCAAGCTGCACTCATCCTGTCGTTCTGTTCCAAGCACTGCCTGTCAACGCACCTGCAGCTGCTGCAGGGGCACAATCGAGTATGTTAGAATGCCCCTTCTTTGCAGCATGGCCGACGACTTGTTAAGACCTAGAGCCACATGCCTTAGTGCAGCATAATGATAGTTGAGAGTTTTTCAGTAATTCCTCTGTAATATTGAGGACGTTTCCTTCAACTCCTACTCAAATAAGGGTTTAATATCAAGAAAGGATGTTGGATTTTGTCAAATACTTTTCCTGTTCTTTTGAGATGATCGTATGATTTTTGTCCTTTATTCTGTTGAGATGGGATATTACATGAATTGATTTTCAGGTGATAAATTAACCTTGCTCTCCTGGAATAAATCCTACTTAGTCACCGCGTATAACCTTCTTCTTTGTTCCTGGATTCTGCATGCTCGTATTTTGTCGAGGGATTTTTTTTTTAATCTCTGTGCAGAAGGGGAGATTAGTCTGTAGTTTCTTGTAGTTCATCTGAGTTTGGCATATTGGCATGAAAAATTTCTTACAAGGAGAGTATGTTTTCCATCAAAATGAAGATTAATTTCTACAAGTGGATTAAAAATGGATATACACGCAAAGTCCCTGCCGTTGAGTCCATTCTGACTCATGGTGACCCTCCCTTTGAGAGCAAGGTAGAAACACAGGTGCACCGCCGCACCCCCCCACCCCACCCCACCCTGGTTCCCATGTGTTCAATCATGAGGGGAATAGAGAGCCTGTCCTTATCCTGAGGAGCAGCGGGTGGTCAAACTGCTGATCTTACAGTTAGCCCAGTGTGTAGCCCCCAGTGCCACCCGAGCTGCTTCGCTAGAAATCATTGGTTACATCATCAGTTTATGCAGAACTTTGTACTCATTTCTATTTCTAAAACAATGTGGCCTTGACAAGAGAGAAACATACTAATTGATGTTGTCTGGTGCCCTTGAGTAGGTTCCTACCCACAGGGACCCTGTGCATAACACAGTGAAGCTCCTCCCGTCCCACACCATCCGCACAACTGGTCCTGTAACCCATTGTTGCAGCTACTGTGTCGATTCATGTGACCGAGTGCCTTCCTCTCTTTAACTGCCCCTCGGTAGAATTTATAACATAAAGGTTGGTAAGGAGAATAGGCAGGCCAGGGAGAGACTTCAAAGAAACCCTGCAGTTTCGGGTCTATAATGCGAGTGTCAGTAGCAGCTTTGACAAGAAAGCACACTGAGAAGATTAGTCAGGTGGGTGAGTAGGTAAAGAATTTAAACAGGTTTAGACTTGGAGCCACAGAATCCTGGGCCTGCCTGCGTGCCTTTAATGGACTCAACTCCTCTCAGGGTTTTGATGGTTAGTGTAGCGTTGGACAAGCCAGCACCGAGCAGGGCCAAGCCAGAATTAGGACCAGGCCTCCAGGTGGGCCCAGCATTTCCCATCTTCATGCCTATTGTGTGTGTGTTTTTTTAAGTTATATCTTATTTTTTTTTATAATTTAGGTGAGTGCTTTTTAAAGGACATGTTAGAAAATTGTTGTTACCTGCCATTTATTATAATGCTAAATAAAATAGAACAAAAGCTAAGTATTGGCTTTATGTACCATGACTGTAAAGATTCTGGATCTAGGAAATGTTCCTTCTTGTTAGGATGGGAGATGTCAAAGACATCTAACTAGAAGGGAATCACTTTTAATATTAGCATATGAGTTTATTTTATTATTGTCTTTGAGCTCAGTCAGCCTGAATCTACCCGGATTCCTCCTTGTTCCAGCCCTCCTTCATCGAACCACTGCTACGGTGCGCCTGCACCTGCTCAGTGCTGTAGTGGTGCAGCGAGCATCCGAGGAAAGAGGAGCCACAGCCTGTCCTCCAAGTGTCTGATCGCCCAATCAGATACGACATAGAAACAAGAGAAGGCATTTCAGAGTCGCCGTGTAGTAGTAGGAGTCCCTGAGTGTACAGTGGCGAGGTGCTGGCCTGCTGACAAAAAAGTTGTCAGTTCAAACTCAGAAGTATTTAGAAGTAAGGTCTGGCAATCTGCTTCCAAAGAGCCACAGCCTTGACACCTACGTAGCATCGTTGTGCTCTGTCTCCTTGAATCGGATTGATCCCCACAGCAACTAACAACAATGACTGCAAGTCACCACGAAGCAGAGACTCGCTTGTATTGTGTGTACCCTTCCCACTGCAGTCAAGTCTGTTTCCACTCACAGGGATCCTAGATAGGGCTTCCAAGATTCTAAGTCTTGGAAGATGAGCTGACAGCAACATCTTTCTCCAGCAGAGCAGCCGATGGGTTTTACCGTTGACCTTGGAGTTAGCAGCCAAGTGCTTATCCCTCTGCACCAGAAGGTCTTCTTGTAGGCCCTCAAGGCTGGTATTAAATATAGCTGAACAGATTGAATAATTATTCCCAGAAAATCACCTTGCTAAAAGGTGTGTTGTCTCTCCGTGCTTTTGTTAGTGACAGGTAGTGAGCCTCAAGGTCTTTTCTGAGGGTAGAACGTAGACCATGAAGTCAAAAGGGTGGGACTTCAAATTGGGGTCTGTGTGAAAGATAGATATTTTAAATGACAAGGTAATTAAATGGTTGCTAAAAACTACTTGCCAAAGGTACAATTCATGTTAACTCTATCATGAGGAATTAGAAAAACTGGCAGTGGTTTTCCTTTTTGACAGCCATTCTCTCTAACCAGTAAATCACGAAGAGTTTTAGATTTCTTCACATCTTAGACATTCTGTCTCTTTTGATATTTTCAAAGGGAGTTTCCAAAAAGATAAAATTGTTGCAGTTTTCCTTGGAAGACTAAACTGATTTCTCAGCAATCTTCACAACCTTATCAGTTGTACCTTCTCCAAATTATAGTCATGATCCTTTTTAAGAATTTGAAGTCGTTTCCATCACTCACTGCCATTGCATCAGTGCCAACTCACAAGACCCTATGGGACTGGATAGAACTGCCCCTGTGAGTTTCCAAAACTGTGACCATTCTGGGGAGTTCGTAGCCACCTCTTTTTCCCTGGAGCGGATGGTGGTTTCGAATTGTGAACCTTGCAAATCACAGGCCAACACGTAACCTGTGGCCACCAGGGCTCCGACAAAGTTTACGTAAAAATGGAGACCTGATTGCTGACCAGGTGCCCATCTCCTTGTGCTTTCAGTGTGTCTTTTCATTGGGTGTGTCTCCTTACTCTAAAAAGACAGTTCACTTCACACCAGCCCTGTGGTTCTGGGTCCAGGGAAATTTCACAATAGTAGCCCTTATTGAATTATATCCTTGGACAAAACCTGTAATCTAAAGGTATTGTCTTATTACAATGAACTGTGTTTTGTAAGCACCCCTTGAAATGGAAATTGTCAATAAATCTGCAAATATATCTTGAGAATGGCAATTTTGCGCTGACTGACCATTAAGCTACAGGTGTTCCCATAATCAAAGTTAATTTTTCTAACCTGAGTAACATTTAAAAACAAACAAAAAAACCTCACTGCCCTCCAGTAGATGTCAACTCATAGAGATCCCATGGGACAGGACAGAACTCTCACTCTTGTTTTCTGATACTATACAAAAGCCTCATCTTTCTCCCGTGGAGCCAACTGGTAGTTTTGAACAGCAGACCTTGTGGTTAGCAGCCCAATTCATAATCACTATACCACCAGAACTCCCTCTTACCTAAGTAGGTGACAGGAGTTATACATTTAAGTTATCTGCCTCCATATTTCCATTCACAGGTCACAAGAATTCACTCATAAACATGCTTAGAGATGGATTTCAATGACGAGTAGTATCTAGGATCTTTATTCTTTCATTCCCTACCCTGAAAACACTAGGACATAGTAGGGACTATCACTCATTTCTCTCTTTTTCAAACTCTGTTCCTCACTAATAGAATTTTTATCCATAGAGGAAGGTATCCCTTTCCTAATATTGATTGTATTCCCATATCCCAATAAAGTTGAAAGAAATAATATTCCTTTATTGGTTTATTTTAGTGGTGGCCTTATTTCCCTCTGAATATTTAAAAGTAAAACTTGCTGCCCTTGTCCTATGAGATTAAAATAATAGTGGTTTTTCCCCTAATCTTTTCCCAGAAAATTCTCTCCATTGCAACCATTTCTGCCCTTATACTGCAGTGCTGTTCAGTAAATCTTGATAAAACTTGCCTTTTATCATGGCGACAACTTATGTTTATTACTTAATGGGAATTGAGAAAGAATCCCTGGTGGTACAATGGGTTAAGCATTCCAAGCTGGTAGGAGTGGGGTCAGCAATTGAAGCCCGCCAGCTGCTACTGGAGAGAAAGATGAGGCTCTCTGTTTATCTCAGGAGAGTCTTGGGAAACCTGGGGAGCAGTTCTGTGTCCTGTTGACTCACTGCCAGTGGGTTTGGATCTGAGTTTGGAAGGGGTCGGCCTGAGGCAGTCTATAACCTGCCTTCTTCCTGTCCAGCCATCCTGAAGTTGTCCAGCCGCAGCTCTGTCTTTGCTTTACACCTTGCACCTCATTCAGCTCTCATTCCTTCCTCGCAGTACTCTTAGAACAAGGTCTGATAACACTCATTCAGTAATTTTATTCATGTTGGATTTAAATCTCATTATTTTACCTTCCAAGAGGCATTTGGATGATGTGAGGCTGCTTGGTGGTGGTGGTCGTTTTCTCTATGTGAATGAAAAGCTATCCTTTCCAAAGAATGTCAGGTGTTGGAAATACTGTGGAGGCAGAGTGCCCCCTGCTGGTGCCTGGGAAGCCACAGCAAATGAATGGGCCGCTGCTGTTCCTAATATCCCTTCTTCCAGCGCTGGAGCTGTACACCTGCCACTCCTGCCTGTACTTCCTGTCGTGCTTTCCCTCCATGTCCAGCCATGTCCTAAAAGAGCCTCCTGGAGGTTTCCTGTGTGGGTCTTCATTCGTTTCCTTTCATGCATTCCTTTACTATGCCTGGTCACCACCGCAGAGGTGGGCACTTGTCCTTTGTTTCTGTTGGCTCATTTCCTTTTCCCAAGTGGTAATGTCATCTTCAGTTTCTTCTCGTTTTCTGTGCAGTCAAACCTAGCAAAGACACTCTGCTGGCACTCGGTGCCTCCCTATAGAGTTGAGTACAGGCCCCAGCCCCTCTGAGAGTATTTCTTCGGTGTCCACTATTTTTTAAGTGAATGCACCCTTCACGAGAAGAGAAGAACATCCTGCTCACCGAACCCACCAAACCCGACTCACGGCGACCCAGGAGGACAGAGTAGAACCGCTCCCGTCAGGTTCCCGCGGCAGTAAACCCTCATGGAAGCTGACTGCCACCTTGTCCCATGGAGCAGCTGCTGGGTGTAGACCACCCGCCGAGTGCTTAATCATTGTGCCACCAGGGATCCTTTATCCTACTGAAGAACTATTGGAATTGTTAAACAAGAGCTTTCCCCCAAAATGTTCGTGTCTGAAAAGAAACCTCTGGTTTTTGCTTCTTAACAGGTGGTTTGTTCTGGACGCAGAAACCCGAGACCTCGTTTCCATCCACACTGACGGGAATGAGCAGCTCTCCGTGATGCGCTACACCATAGGTAGGCCACTGCCCCCGCACACCCAGCGCCTCCCTGCCGGCGCACAGTCCGGCTTTGAGAATGCTGACGCCCCTGTTCTCGGTCATCTCCCTCTACTTGTTAAATATTGCATATGAAGTTTCCACCAAGTCACATTAAGATCTGTTGCAAGAAACTGCTGAAGTTACACAACATGCTAAATCATAGGGCACACACCAGTGTCGAACAAACCATTATAACCACACTGGCAATTAAAAGCAGAATACACTGTAATCAAATGCTTCTTTTTAACCACACCGTCTTAGGAGTTTGAGTGGGTATTAGGCTGAGAGTGCTTTGACTTAGCATTGTTTCCTTTGTGGCTGAGAGCATGTAACCAAAGAACCCAAGTCACTGCCACAGGTCAATTCCAGCACACAGCAAGTGACCCTGCAAGTAAGAGTTGCACTGCCCCCTGTGAGTTTCCCAGACTGCGGCTCTTCACGGGACTCAAAAGCCGCATCTTTCTCTCGGGGCGCTTCTGACGGTTTCAAACTTCTGACCAGTCCTGGGGAGCTCAGCTTATAACCACTGTGTCATCGGGACTCCTCATGAGAGAATAGAGAAGAAATGATACTAACATTGAAAATGTACACATTCTTTCCGAGGCCCATCAAGGTCCTTAGATCTGTTTGCCCTGTTGTTGGCTGGTTACGTAGTTTGGACATGTTAGGGGAAATGTTAGCAATTTATGATAAGATTTGAATAAATTCACTGTAGTCTTGTTTGAATTCTTTGTACTTTATTTAAGATGTTAATTAAGTTTCCACAACAGCATTCTGATTTCCCTTCCTATTAATATGGTTTTATTGACATGTTTCTTCCTTGAAGTTAGTAGGTATAGTTCAATATTTTTTTAAGTAGAATCCCAAGATAGAAAAGTATTTCCTTCACACTATAAACCTGGCGGCAGTTATCTTGAAGGGAAGTGATTGTTTGACTTGTTTTGTTTTAAATGCTCTGGTAGCAGAGAGGGAGGGGTCCTGGTGGTGCTGTGGGTTGGGAGTTGGACTGTGAACCCACCAGCTGCCTTGGACGCCATCTGTTTCCGAAATGATGTTCAACACCTCAGAAACCTGAAAGAGGGTCGTAGCGAGTTGGAACTGGTTGTATGGCAGTGGGTTTGTTAAAATCGAGTGGACCTTAAGTGACTGTTCCCGGCTTAGTACTGTGGCAGGTCTAGTGGAGGAGAGCAGAAAAACTGCAAAACCTCTGCCCAGGAGAACCCTACCCCTCTGGTTGGGAAGGTCATTTGTGTTCTGCTGAGAAAAGCCATTGCACCCTGGACTTGCCATGTGCATTCCGTGTGCTTGTGCTCCACACAGGTGATTGTGCCTGTTAGCTTGTTTCTGAAGCCAGGGGCTTCTTTTTAGTGAACAAGGTACTGAGAGTGGAGCCCAAGGCCCACTCCTAAAAAAGACCATGCAGTGGCCAAAGGGCCAGTTGTTTCTAAAGTCTGCTTCGGATGAGAGGTGGAAAATCATTCCAAATACTGGTCAAACAACATTTGTAAAATGCCATTTGGGGTAGGTCCATTAAAATACCAAGAAATCAAACTTATCGGTATGATCTGTAGTCAACACTTTTTCCTGTTTCACTCTAGATGGTACGTTCCTGGCTGTAGGATCTCACGACAACTTTATTTACCTCTATGTGGTCTCAGAAAATGGAAGGAAATATAGCAGATATGGAAAGTGCACTGTAAGTAGTAAAGGCTTAAGTAAAATTTTATGTACGTTAAGAAAGTTAATTGTACTCACTTCCTAGTCCTGTTAATAAATAACCACCCACTGACTGACTTAAAACAACTCATTTATTCTCTCTCTGTTCTGGAGCCTAGAAGTCCCAATCCAAGGTTGTCCACAGGGCTCTGGTCCCTCGGAAGGCTCCAGTTCAGGATACATTTTTACTTCTTGGCTCCTGGTTACTGTCAGCATTCCTTGACATTATGGAGCTAGAAGATGTTTCATTCCACTCTACGATCACAGCTCATAGATGATCTTCCTGGGGGGTTGAGAAGAGAGAGGTAAAGTTTACCCTCTCTTAGAAGGCCACCAGTCTTTGCATTCCTGCCTCGCCATGTAAAAGTTAGTGTGACCTTAGTCAAGTTACTTAAACCATCTACTTCAGCATTCTCATCTCTAAAATGAGATTTAACATGGTTCCTATTCCATAGGATTAAAAGTACAACGTATTCAATAAATAAAAACTGTTTTTATGAAAATGACATGGTATATGTGTAAAGAATGGATTGGGGGTCAGCAGAGCATTTCAGTTAGTAGCATAGATTCTTTTAACAGTGTGTCACAAAATCATTAGTTTTATGGGAATTAATAGAAACTGTGTAACAAACTACAGTCTGGGTCTGAATTGTATTTTGATTGCTATAGATACCAAAAAAAAAAAAAAACTTGATCATTTACTGTTCAAGGAAGAGACTTGTATATACCCTTCTTTTGCTTCTGATACATGGATACCATGGGTTGAAACTAGCCCATTTGTAAACCGATCTATGCATAACCTCAGAGTCCACCCCACACGTTTTGACCACCATTGTTGATCTTGATCCATTAGTTTTCAAATCCGCCAACCAGTTAACCAGCTTTGATGTGGTAAACACCCTGTGCCTCTTTGTGCAACCTAAGCACAGGAAATGTGTCCCCATGGGCTTCATGGGTGTCTCAAGGTTACTCGCGAACAAAAGCCATCCATCCGGTAGACTCCAATTCATAGCAACTCTGTAAGGACAGCGTCGGACCTTTCTCCCTCGAAGCAGCTGGTGGTTCTGAACTACTGGCCTTGTGCTCAGCAACCCAATGTATAACCCATTAAGCCACCAGGCCTCTGGGACACATTTTAAAAAATGTTTTGTTTTGTTTTAATTAAAAACACTTTCATTATTTTATCTCCACCTTTTTAAAACTGAGCATATCATCTTCAGTATGATTGAACCTTATAGAACCATAAAACTTGACAGGTGAGACAGACTGCTGAACTCCCGAGGCCCACTGACAGTGGAAAGCAAAGCACAAAACAACTCTGGCTTTGCAGCTGAAGACACCTTGACTTCATGGAGATGGAGGACAGGCATCCAGCTCTTCTGTTCCCTCAGAGAGCACACTTCCTAATGTATGCAAGGCCTCCAAGATTGCAGTGTGTGACACGGGGTGCTCAGGATGCCCTTGGGGCTGTTGCGAAAGGAAAAGTCTGCCCAATACATGAGATGTGGCCTTCTCCAATTAAGTGACTTTTCTCTTGAGAGTGTTTGGAAGTCCTCTTAGGAACTGTTAACGTTTATAGCGCTGTTTGAGGCTGTATAGAAAGACGCAACAACTCTGCTTTTGTAATGATCTTTTGTTCTATGCTTTGCTTCTAACGGTCACTGGTCCTTTACTGTCTGCTTCCACCAGCTGGTCTTGAGCACGTTAGCTGCTCTTACCTGCCACGTGCTGTAATCGAGGACAGACAACTGGACTGATGCTGGCTCTGCTGCTGATTAGTTTAGGACTTTAAGCAAGTTAATTAACCTCTCTGAGCTCTTCATCTCCTCATAGTATTAGAGATAAAAATAGCTCCCACGCGACAGGATTATTATGAGGATAAAAGCTTTGGTAAAATGAGACAACTGTATCTACTCCCAGAATTCCAAGTACACAGACTGTTTTTTCTTTTGTTTTCAGTAGTTTCCCTGTTTTAAGTCTAGGTTTAAGTGACCACTATAGCTATAAGAAGCATCAGAGGCTTTAGAACTTCAGAAAATGCCCTTTGAATGAATCATAACCGAGTATTAAGAGCCTGCCCCTCTTTACTGATCTCTAGGCCGTGGCTATGCCGGATACAGCCCTTTCGGGCCAAGGCTTGGTTCTCAGCCGTGTTGGTGGCGATGTATCAACTGAGCGCTCCAGAGCTTATTTTTTAAATCTGTTACCAGTTTACAACAAGCAGTGTAACCGTAAGGGAACTGATTCCTAATTTCCTCCAGCCAACCAAGCAGCTAGCCTCAGAATGCCAGCTTACAATAATTCTCAAAGATGATAAAGACCAAGCCCCACCGTTGATGTGTGTCTGATCAATCCTTCAAAGTGAAAAAGCCAACTGTCATCAAGTTGATTCCAACTCATGATGACACCGTCGGACAGAGTAGGACTGCCCCACAGATTCAAAGGCCATAACTCTGTAAGGAGCAGACAGCCTCGTTTTTCTGTCATGGAACAGCAGGGGGGTTCAAACTACTGACGTTGTGGGTAGCAGGACAACACTTAACCCACTGCACCACCTGGATTCCTGACCACTGTTTAGAGCTCTGGAGAAGCTCAACCAGAGAGCCAGCCCATAGCCCTTTGGTGTCGTCTCCATTCACATCCACATGCCCTAGCACTTCCCTTTACCTCCTGACCAGTCTGTCACTTCAATCGCAAAACAGAAATAAGTGCAATGCAAAATAACTCTTAAAGGGACTTGCTAGAGTTGCAGTGAGAAGGAAGAAAGGAAGGAGCGCCAGGGGTGCAGTGGTCACACTGAACTGCCCACTGCAAGGTCGGTGCTTCAAAACCAGTAGTCACTCCTCAAGAGAAAACAAGACTTTTTACTCCTGTACGAGTTACAGCCCTGGAGAACTTCTCCCGTGTCCTCAAGAGTCAAAGATTTGCTTTGGCACAGAGTCAAGTCAGTGGCAGTTAAGGGTTGGGGTTTTTTCTGGAGTTTGTGGAAATACGAGGAAGGCATTTCATTTTGCTGCTAATTTCTGAAGTACTCCTATCTACAAAAAAGAAGCCTTCTTATCTGAAACGGGGACACCAGCCAGTTGGGTCAGTCTGCTAGCATTTCAGACTAGTCACTCATTTGGGCCCTGGGATACAGAGTTGCCAGAACATTGCTCATAGAACAGTAGCCTTGAAAAGCGTAAATCATTACCTGTGAAAGCATTCCCAGTAGGCGGATGGAGCACCGCTCATTGTGTAAGTGTTATGTTGTTGTGTTCACATGTGCATCCCCGGGTGAACTGTAACAGCAAAAACGAGCACATGAGCATATTTTCTGCTCTTTATACCTGCAAAGGCTGCCTTCTCACACAAGTTTATTTCTTGTACATCACTGCTCTTGCACCATCTCTGTGAAGTTGAACCTCAATTATCTACCAGGAAATGGTTTGCTCTTCATGAGCCCCACCACTCCAGACTGGCTGAGAAGATAGGCAGAATGATGCCAGCTAAGCCCCATTGTATCTGTGGCAGCCTCCATTTCCTCTGCTGTAGCCTTGCTCTGCCCGCCTATGTGGGCCCTGGGAGCTCACTGGCTGTCTGCGGGCCGGGGCTCGCTGCTGCTCTGCAGCAGACTCTCAGCCTGCTGCACCCTGTGATTGCATTCCATTCTTCCCCATTGGATGTGATCATGTAGAACAGTGGTTCTCAACCTTCCTCATGCCTCCACCCTTTAATACAGTGCTTCATGTGGTGGTGACCACATAAAATTATTTTCATTGCTATTTAATAACTGTAATTTTGCTACTATTCTGAATCGGGCAATCTCTGTCAAAGGGTCATGCAACCCCTAAAGGGGTCACGACCCACAGTTTGAGAACTGCTGCTGTAGAACCTATCTCCCACTGCTGCTATCCAGGAGAAGTTTCATCTTCTTAATGTTTAGCAAATATTAGGAAAAGTAGAATGACTTAACTATAATGATTCATGATTGTATAATACATTTAAAGTGTAAGCAGTCTAATTTCCTAACTCCAACTATAGAAAAGTTGGCAGAAAGGCTTTGGGTTCGGAAGATCTTTCTGTGAGTTAGAGTCAATTGACAGAAATGGCTTTGAGTTTGGATGGGGGAGTGTCTTGTCAAAACCTTGTAACTGGGAGTGGAACTGAGCTGTCTTGGGTCAGATTTTAGTTGCTTTACCTTTAGACTTCTTGATGAAGACTAATAGGATGGAAGGCTTTTACGGCTAAAAGGACTTGAAAATTGCTGATAGATAGGTTATGTCAAAGATCCCATCTAGTGACGGAGCGGAGAGCTCGTACAGTTCCACTGCCTTCCGCACAGCACGTGTCTACCTCAGTGCTTCTTGTACTGCAGCTGTATTGACAATATACCAAAAAGAGTCTAGCTTACTTAAAAATTTCTTTTGTTCACACAGTTCTTGTAAATTGTTTTCTGCTGGTCTTTGATCTTAAAGAAATGAGTCAGAGAAGCATGACTTAAACACTGTGCGTATCATTTGGTCCAGAATCATCTGGCTTATGCTCGAAGCCTGACCACCAGTTCTCACTTATGTGACTTCAGCAAGATGACTCTCACTGCTCTCACTGGTGGTTTATGGAGGCGGCCTCATGAAAGTTGCTATATGAGATGTGAATGTGACGGTGCATGCAAAGGACTTACGCTTATTGCTCCGTACATAGAAAATAACTCAATGCATCATAGGTTTTATTACAACATACTATTCTCAGTCAGTGGATGAGCCCTGGGCTTAGACATAGGGATGTATTTCACCATTTACAACTCATCAGGGACAGGTCAAAAATTTAATTGTAGAAAAGTATACATTTTCTTTGAAGTATTTAAAAGTACTTATTAACTGAAAGGATTGATATTACTTTATTCTGCAGTAGTGTCAACATAATACCTTTCTGTTCATTCACATTTCTGTGTATCTTTTCCAGAGCTCCTGAGAGAACTCAGACCAGGAAGGGAGTGTATTAAAGTCATCATGGTATACTTAAAAAACATTATGAAGTCTTTTAAAATCAATAAGCAGTACTAGTAAAACTCTTCTTTTTGCCAAAATTTTAGTAACTGAAAGCACACATCTAAAAGAGAAACTCTTCAGGCTTGTAACTATCTAGAAATCTCCAAGAAAACAAGCACTAGAGTTAGTGAGATTTCACGGAGCTCACAGGAGCATTACAGTGTTGGTAGTAGTTGTTGTCAAGCTGGCTTTCACGCACAGATACCCTGTGTCCTCCACAGGAGAAAGCAACACTGCCCGGCTCTGCACCGTCGGCCATCACAGGCATGGTTAGGGTGCAAGCAGTGTCTCAGTCCGCCTCCTTGAGACTCTGCCTCTTTCTGGCTGACCCTCTATTTTACCAAACATGACGTCCCTTTTCAGAGCCTGCTCCCTCCTGATGACGTGTCCAAAGTACATGAGACACAGTGACACCGTCCTCGCTTCTAAGAAGCATTCTAGGTATACTTCTTCTAAGACAGATTTATTCATTCTTCTGATGATCCAGGGCACATGTAGTAATCCTTGCCCACACTCTAATTCACATGCACCCGTATCATGGCTTTCAGTCAGGCACACCTTAGTCCTAAAAGTGACCTCTTGACTTGTTAACTTTTTTTAAAAGGTCTTTTTAATGGGGCTCTTACAGCTCTTATAACAACAATCTGTACATTGATTGTATCAAGCATAATTGTACATATGTTGCTCTTGTTTCCAAAACATTTTCTTTCTACTTGAGTCCTTCGTATCAACTTCTCTTTTTTTCCCCTCCCACTCTCATGAAACTTTTTAACTTTTTAAAGCGAATTTTAGAGCAGATTTGCCCAGTATAATTCATCATTTGATTTCATTACTGCTGTTTCCATGGGTGTTGATTATGGATCTAGGTATTGTTAATCCTTGACAACTTCAGTATTTTCTCTTTCTCTTTGTTTTGTTTGTTTGGTTGGTTTTTGTGTGTGTGTGTGTGTGTATGTGTGTGTGTGTGTGTTTTGGCATCACTGCTCTCCGGTGGTGGGAGTAGGAGGCCCAGCTCCACTGCTGGAATTGAACCTCCATCCCAGTGGGCTACAGTCCCGTGCACAACCACTACGCCACCAGGGCTCAGCCCTTATTTTCTCTTTCTTATGATGTTGTTCATTGGTCCAGTTCTGAGAATTTTTCCCCTTGATGCTGAAGTGTAATCCATAGTGAAGGCCATCGTCTGATATTCAGCAAGTTCTTCAAGTCTTCTTCACTTTTAGCAAATATGTGTTAGTGTGGGTAGACTAGAGAAACAAATTCATAGAGACACTTATATAAGAAAGAAAGAAGATTATACACAGCAGCATTTGAATATTGAGATAACATCCCAGCCCAGTCCAAATCAAGTCCATAAGTCTGATATTAGCCCATATGTGTGAGACAAATCTATAACGTCCTGTTCAGACCCACAAAACACATGCAGTGAAGCCAAGTGCAGGAAGATCACAGGCCAGTGGGCGGGAAATCTTGTGGATCCAGTGGTGTAAGCATCTCAAAGGCAGGGGTCTCCACGTGGCTTCTCTGGCTCCAAAGGTCTGGCTCCTTTAGCCTCTCTCCATGTGTCTTCTCCACAGGGATGTCTTGCAGGGAGTGAGCATGTGTCTAGTCTCCAGTGAGCTATTTTTCTCCTTAGTGCAGTGGTTCTCAACCATCCTAATGCCGTGACCCTTTACTACAGTTCCTCATGTTGCGGTGACCCCCCAACCATAAAATTATTTTCCTTGCTATTTCATAACTGTAATTTTGCAACTGTTATGAATCAGGCAATCCCTGTGAAAGGGTCATTCGACCCTTAGAGGGCTTGCAACCCACATGTTGAGAACCATTGCCTTAGTGCTGCCAAATGAAGTCATCAAGCTGCGGCCTGATTAACAGATTAAACTCCATCCCTTCACTCAGAATCCTCAAATTGACACCAGATATGTGACTCCTACAGCAAACAATAAGTTGGAAACTACATGCCGTACACTGAGGGCTAAGCAGATTAAAGATTTGTTTTCATTTAGAAGAAACCAACAAGGAGTCTGGATTTTTTTTTTTTTTATGTCCATCATCCTTATTAAGTTGCTTCCTTCCTCTCCTCATAAGATTAGTATCAGGACCCTCATTCCAAGCAGAAACGCAAAAGGGCATTTTGCCAACCGCATCAGTTCTCATAAAGTTTCCCCAGAAGCCCCGTCAATTAAATTAATTCTACCACCCCTAGCAGCTGCAAAGGAGGCTGAAAATGCAGTCTTTTGTTTGGGCATGTTACCAAAGGAGAGAGAGAGTGTGCAGTAGCCAGGCAACTCACTGCCGACACTTGGACCACTGGTAAGGATTGGCTCTCTCCCAAACCAGAAGGGTCCTAAGACTCGCCCTTCATTAACTTTTGCATCTGGAACTGAACTCTCATCCTTGTGACTCAAATTCTACCCCAAAACAGACAGGTCTAGCAGGAGCCAGTAACACTAGGGAGACACACACACCTGAGAGTAACCAACCAGTTATGGTCCCAAAGTCAGCATGTACCCAAAGACGGAGTGCAGAAGGTTAGAACAGGGAGGGCTGGAGGTGGCACAGGGGAAGTAGATAAGTGTGGATCCGTTGAGGGGCTTGAAGTGGGTGCGATGAAACAACGTGCGTGAACTATTGATTGTAAACTGTTCACCCAGTCCACAATAATGTGTTTTAAAATAGGATGGGGAAAATGCCATTCATAATAACAACCAAAACTAGCTAAGAAACCTAACAAGGAAAAGCACAGGAAGCTGTGTGAAAGAAACATTGCTGAAAGGCATTAACAGATGAGAGAGAATGCTTCTAAGTGGAAAGACTTTGTGGTGATGTCTGTTCTCTACAAATTGTTCTCTGAATTTTTAATACAGTCTCGTTTAAATTTCCGGCATGATATATTTGTGGGTTTGATATGTAGTTCTAAAGTTCATCTGAAAATTATCACTGGCCTCAGAACTTTTACCATTGGCTATGAAGAGGCAAGGTAGTGTGTGTGAGAGAAAGAGAGAGAGAACTTGAGATATCTGTGCACTAACACTAGGACAAGGAGCCCTGGTGGCTTAGTGGGACTTGTGTTGAGCTGCTATTTGTAGTGTCAGAAGTTCAAAAGCACCAGTCTCTCAACAGGAGAAAGAGGAAGGTTTCTGCACCAGTGAAGGAGGATCTGCAACAGTGGAGACCCCTAGAAGGGCAGTCATACGCTGTCCTTTTTGGTCACTTTGGGTCAGAGTGGCCTCGGTGGCAGTGGGTTGTATTTGTGAAAGTATGAAGTGTCGGCTAATCTCTACCAGTATGGTCCAGCAAAACAGCTGAAATCCACAAGGTCCTGTTTATAAAATCCCGCTCCCTGGGAGCCCGCTGATGCTCACATAGAGAGTGCTCCTCCTGCATTGAACTGCACCGATAACGGCCCGTTCTCATCGTGTTTCCAGGGGACAGTGCTGCCCTGGATGGTGAAGGCGCTCCTGCACACCCCCTTTGGGGAAAAAGTTGGATCCTTAACTTTTTGGGAAAAAATTCCCCAGCTGACTTTACTCTGCTGCCAGGATGGGAAGCCACTCTTGTAGTTGCTGGTCTCCCGTGCAGTCATAAAGATTAGCTGAACACTGTTGTTTTAGCTGTGTTGTTGTGTTGGTTCCTTTCTAGTGTGGCCTTGGGCTCCACCGCTTGATAGTTTTCTTCCAGTTACACTGGTGAGCTCTTTATGGCAGTAATAAAAGCACTACTTTGTGGCTTCTCTTCAAGGAGTTATACATAGTAGATTTTACTCCAGCTGCTTTTGCCAGTGGGTGAAGTTGCCTCCTCATCCCAGGCTGAGCACAGACCTCCCTTGGGTCTGTGTAAGTGGACCCCTGAGGACATTAAGAGGGGAACATCATAAACCCCCCAGTAAGACAGCCTCCCCCTCTTTTGGCTATTTTTAAAAACTCATACCCAGTCAAACTATATTCTCTTCATTTTCCAGTTTTTCTTGATAACTTCTTCAAGGTCTTTTCTAAATCTGGGAGCATTTCCTACTCAGGAGTCCTCTCTGAGAGAATTGGTTGATTTACCTTGAGTTTCATGAATATAACACTCAAAAAGTGTGGGGGGTGGAATTCAAAGATAGTGGAATTTTCCCTTCTAGGTATGTGCAGTGCATTTGACCCTTTTTTGGATATGCTATTAATGACTCTTCCCAACAATTCAGATAATGTTGCTAAGTACTTCTGTCTAGGGAAATGCTGCCTTTCTTCTCCAGGTGCCATTCATCAGATCCTGTGTCCTAAGAAAAGCATCTTTGTAAGCCCCATCTCCTGCCATACTCAGACACTATCTCACAACCATGTGGCTCTTTATGGTTGAGCATCTGTTCTTCTGGTTAGGTTGGTGGTGTGTGTCCAGCTGTACCCAAGTGAGCCCCAACCCCTTCTCCTGCTCTCAACATTTTCAGGAAACCTCAGAGTTCTGAAACCCACAGAACTTTAATTCATTTACATGTGCCGTGATGGAGAATGGTTTTAGGCCACCAAGTTAGGCTTCAGAGGATACCTGAATAATAAGAGTAGCTTGTGTAACTCATTACAACTCTACCTGGGGGACATGACTTTACTGTCTTAATAAATTAAATCATGAGCAGGAAACGAATCATTCAAAAAATACCATCCAAATTAAACTGTTTCAACACAAGATATACAAGATAAAAGTGAATAGCCGACTCCACTGGTTTGGTGAGTTTATATGAAATCGCCTGTGGAAGTCTGCGGTATGGGTCTGTGTCATAATCCCACAGTGTTGGTAAACCCTGTGCAGACGAGTCCTGTCTCCCCGTGAAAGGAGTCTGTGGGAGCCTAGCTGTCGTGAAGGACTGCCCCCTAGAACACTCTGAAGAGAGGAGATTTTTTAGGACACTCGGAGTCCCAGTCAGTGTGGCGATTCCTCAGCCCCTGAGCAGTGGCAGGAGGGAACCTAGGAAAATTGCTCTGTCTACACCTCCTGGAGCTAATACTTCATTCCCAAACTCCCAAACACAGAGTCACTCTGACAGGGACCCCAGAGCTTGAAACGAGACCTGTGTGGTATCTGTTGCAGGGTCTCCGGCCCTCTAAAACACAGGATTAATAGATTGTTTTTCCTGGCTGACTAGCACAAGAGGTAGTCCTAAGTGCTTGTTACTGGAACCTAAGAGGCGAGGCCAACTGGCTCCTCCCAGAGTGCTTCTCGTTAGCATCAGAGTCCCGGAGGCCTGCCAGAAAGAAAGAAGGACCTGCTGGGGGCCTTGGTCAGTGCTAGAGGCTGAAATACTGCTCCGGGACCCTTCAGATTTTCAGAATAATGGGTGCTCCAGAAGTGGCATGGCCTTAGGGTTTGGGTTAGGATTGATAGGAAATGATCTAACTAGTATTTGTCATATTAAACTCTTGGGTGCATTTTGACAATTGGTCTGTTATTCCCTAGGGACATTCCAGCTATATCACACACCTTGATTGGTCGCCAGACAACCAGTATATAATGTCCAACTCAGGAGACTACGAGATACTGTACTGTAAGTATGGATGATTGCCAGTGCTTCCAGGGGTGAGTGGGTGTTGAATGGTACCAAGAGCCCACGGTGGGGCCTCTCTAACCTGCTAAAGCTTGTGCTACTCTGAGCTAAATAATGATAATCTCAAATGTGGCTCCCTGCTCTCAGAAAAAGCAGAAGTGTTTAAATGGTGTGGAACTGAGGCACTTACAGCAGTAAGAGATTACTTGTTCAAATTGATGCTGAATGGTTGTGTATTTAACAACTGTCTTAGAGGCAAAGCAGAGTGTATAATGGATGAGTTTATGTTTTTAGAGAATAAAAAAGGCAACTTCAAAAGGAATTAACTTATAGCTGTACAAAAAAGTAAACACTGCCATTTCCTTTTTGAATGTCTTAGTATTTTCCAGAGTGTGAATGATCAACTCAAGTAAGCGTATCTAGTTTGAATTGAGTTACACTTTCAGAGACATTTGTGCACAGCCCCTGTGACTATACTTCCTGTTTTTCCATTTCCAGGGGACATTGTAAAGAACTGCAAACTAATCAGGAACCGATCTGAGTGTAAGGACATCGATTGGACAACGTACACCTGTGTGCTGGGCTTTCATGTCTTCGGTAAGGACCAGCACCCAGTGTGACAGGTGCTTGGTGGGACTGTCAGCAAAATTCCCAGCCTCGATTTTTTTTAAAAAACCACTTTATTAGGGGTTCTTCCATCTCTTATCACAATCCATCCATCCATTGTGTCAAGCACATCTGTATACATATTGCCATCATCATTTTCAAAACATTTTCTTTCTACTTGAGCCCTTGGTGTCAGCTCATTCTCCCCCCTACCCCACCCCCCCCCACGAACCCTTGACAATTTATAATTTTTTTTCATGTCTTACACAGAGCACTATCTCCCTTCACCCACTTTTCTGTTGTTCTGTTGTCCCCCACCGCCTCTCTCCTCCTACCCTCCTGGTGTGGCTAATTCTCGTTTTTTTGGTCCTGAGAGGTTTATCTGCCCTGGATTCCCAGTGTTTCCAACCCTTATCTGTACTAGTGTACATGATCTGGTCTAGTCAGATTTGTAAGGTAAAACTGGGCTCATAGGAGGGGAGAGGGGTGGCACGAGCATTAAAGAACTGGAGAAAAATATATTTCATCGGTGCTATACTACACCCTGACCAGCTCGTCTCTTCCTTGTGACCCTTCCATAAGGGGATGTCCACTTGTCTATAGATGGACTTTGAGTCTCCACTCTGCCCTCCCCCTTTCTAACTAGAATTTTTTTTTCTAACTAGAATTTTTAAGTGGAAACTATTCTACAACCAGATTTAAAGAAATCAGATGTATGAGGAATGAGTCAATACAAGACTTGTTCTTTCCAGAAGCCAACAGATGTTTTGGTTCCCAATGAATAGGAAAGATAGTTAAAGGAGAAGGAATGCACATACATAATAGTGCAGATGGCTGATTTTTTTCCTCCATGTGAAAATCAAAGGCTTTAAACATAGAAGGGTACTTTTAGTGCTTTCTTCACTTAACAAGTGCAGTGTAGTGGCTTCGGTGCCTCCCCAGGACTGTGCAGCTGTCTTCTTCCAGGAAGAATCCCTGTGCTCGTTAGCAGTCACTCCTCATGGTCCCCCTGCCCCAGCACCAGCCAGCCCCCGTGTTTTGACGCTACAGTTTTGATTGTTCCCGGTGTTTCACATCAGTGGAATCACCCGATGGGTGATCGATCGCTCCTGATTGGCTTTTTTCCTTTACTGTGATGTTTTCAAGGTTCCTACATGTTGTAGGTACCTTTTTAAAAATTATTATTCCATTCATCTACTAGTGGACATGTGGCTGCTATGAAAGTGCAGTATTGTATGTTGGTGTTCAGAGCTGCTTGCATTCCTGCTCTCTGTTCTGAACACTTGCCTGTGAGTAGAATTGCTGGATCATGTGTGAATTCTCCTCAACTTGTTGTGGATCATCTTCTTTCCTCAGGTGGCTGTCACCCTTTTTCATTATCACAAGCAATAGATGAGAGTTTCAATTGCTCCACATTCTTTCCAACATCAGTTTTTGTTTGTTTCCATTTTGTGTTTTGTTCATCATAGCCATTCTTCTGGAAGTCAGACAGTGTTATTCTGATTTTGGTTTACAAATCTCTAGCGACTGACAATCTTTTCATGTGCTTTTTGGTCATTTATATATTATCCCTATTTAATCAAGTTATATTTTGTTTGTTAGCTTGTATGAGTTTTCTATATATTCTGGCTATTCAACTTTTAACATATCAATGGTTTCCCCAAATTTTCTACTAATTTTTGGAGGCCCTGTTTATTTTGTATTTTGGCGTCATACCTAAGACCCCATTGTTAAAAACTACATCCCGAAGCAATAGCCTTGTTTTCTTTTAAGACTGTTAGGCCTTAATTCTTACATTTGTATCCTTAAAAGCCACTTTGAATTTATTTAAACGATCGTATGAGAAGTAGATCCAACTTCAGTCTTGTGCATGTGAAAATACGGTTTTCCCAGCACTACTTATTGAAGATACTCTTCTTTCCCCATTAAATGCACTTAGCACTGTTGTCCAAAATCAATTGACTGCCGATGTCTACGCTTACTACTGGCCTCTCAATTTTCTTTCAGAGGTTTATACATCTATCATGATCTCAGTACTCATTTTGTAGCTTTATGGTTTGTTTTGAAATCAAGATTTGTGGTTACACCTCCTGTCTTCTTCTTTTTCAAGATTGCTTTACCTATTATGGGCTTCTTGCCATGCTAAATAAGCCTAAGGATTAGATTTCCATTTATGCAAAGGTTGTTAGAATTTGGTGAAGATTGCGTTGAATTTATAGATTGCCTTGGATAGTATTGGCATCTCAACCATTTTAAGCTTTTTAATTCATGAATATGAATGTTCTTACGTTTACGTAGAGCTTTAATTTTTTAAAATGTTTTATAGTTTTCACTGTTAGTCTCCCACCATCTTAGTTAAATTTACCTATACTTAATTTTTTTAGGTACTATTATAAAGGGAATTGACCCTTCATTTCCTTTTTAGCTTGTTTATTGCCAGTGCTTAGAAACGCAATTGATTTTTATGTGTTCACTTTGTATCCTAACACTTTGTTGTATTGATTTGTAAGCTTTACTAGCTTTCCTATGGGAGCCTTAGAATCCTCAGAAGAAAGATTAGACTGTTTGCTCCTTTTATGTGGAGAAATTTCCCATATTTTCCTTGCTTATTGAGTGTTTTTTTAAAATCTGAATGGATATTAGACTTTGTCAAATGTCTCTTCTTTGTGGTTCTTTTCCATTGTCCATTTAATCTAGAATACCATATTGATTGATCTCATGTGGAACTTTACTTGTATTCATTAAATAAATTCCACTTGTTCATGTATATATACCTTTACTTTGCTTTTGATTCAGTTTGCTAATATGGGGTGATATTTTCTTTGGATATTCTATATTTTGCTTACCCATTTTTCATCAGCTGATATTTGGATTATCTCCAATTTATTGGTTTTTATGAATCTATAAACATTTGTGTGAAAATTTTGTGTGGACATATGTTTCATTTGAGATAGCGGAATTTCAAGGTCATGTGTTATGTTGAATCTCTTGAGAACTGCCCAGTTGGTAGAATGGTACTTCCATTTGACATTACCATTTTACCACATCCTTGCCAATTATGATCCTCTTTTTTATTATAGGCATCCTAGTGGGTGTGGTGTGGTAATCTATTATGTGTGTATATGAGGAGACTTACTAAGCTTTGTGGAGAAATTCCATCATCTTTTAATTCCATGTTTTCCATGGATTTTTGAAACTTCCTTTAATGTCTCTCATATTTTAGGTATTATATCTAAAACACTCAAGGTCATGAAGGGTTAAGATACCCCTGTTTTCATCTGAGAGTTTTGTCATATTAGCTCTCACTTAGATCTTTGAATCATTTTTAGTTAATTGTTGCATATGGTATGAGGTAGGATCCAATTTAATTAATTTCTGTGTGAATACCAGTGTTCTTGCATTGAGGGAGTACTTGAGTAGAGGCCCAATATGCTATCTTAATACATAGCATATAAATATATGTATGTAGATCTCTTTACCTATATATATATATATATATATATATATATATCTCCATAAATGTCCTTTGTCTCTTAGTTCTTTTCTCTATTTCCTTTTATTTTCCTCTTGGCCTACTATCATGTTCAGCCTTCATTAAGGTTTCAGTAATCCCGCTTGGCTATATTGTCTTTGATCAACCAGGCATCCTATACTCTCCTCACCATCAATTTTAGATCACTTGTTGTTCCTGTGTCCCCCTGGAACCATCAGTCAAGTTGTTTTCCCCTCTGGATTGTTTATCCCACCTATCTATCTAGATAGATATGCAAAAAGAATAATCACAAAGACAAGAAAACAAAGCAACAAACAAAAGAAAGACAAGCTGGTTAACAGTTCCAGGTCTGTTTGTTGACCTTTAAGAGTGTTTTCCAGTCAAGCCTGATGGGTTACCATGCCTTGGTCCCAATGTCTATTTTATGAGTAGAAGTGCAGAATGAAGACCCAAACCCATCTGTAGGCAACTGGACATTCCCTTACAGAAGGGTCACAAGGAAGAGATGAGCTGGTCAGGGTGCAGTATAGCACCGATGAAACATAGAACTTTCCTCTAGTTCTTTAATGCTTCCTCCCCTCCCCCCACTATCATGATATCAATTCTATTTGAAAAACCCAGCGAGACCAGAGCAGGTATACTAATACAGATAAGAACTGGAAACACAGGGAATCCAGGACAAATAAACCCTTCAGCATCAATAATAAGAGTATTGATACCAAGCGGGTGGTATGTGTAAGATAGGAGGAAATAGGGAGAATCGATCATAATCTACATATAATCCCTTCCCAGGTGGATGGACAGCAGAAAATTGGTGAAGGGAGACCTTGGTCAGTGTAAGAGATGAAAAAGAAAATTATAAATTATCAAGGTTTCATAGGGGTGGGGATGGGGGAAATGAACTGATACCAAAGGCTCAAATAGAAAGAAAATGTTTTGAAAATGATGAGGGCAGCATATGTACAGATGTGCGTGACACAATGGATAAATATATGGATTGTGGTAAGAGCTCTAAGAGCCCTCAATAAAATGATTTGTGGACTGAGCCCTGGTGGCATAGTGCTTGTGTGTGGGACTGCGGCCCACAGGGTTAACAGTTCAAATCCAGCAGCAGCTCTCCAGGAGCAAGGCTGGGCTTCCTACTCCCACCAGGACAGTGATGCCACAAAAACAAACAAACAAATAAATAGATAAAATGATTTGTTTGTTTTTTAAAGAATGTTTTTGCAACTGATAATTTCCCCTCCAAGTAGAAACTTTTAAAAGAAGAGCTTATTACAGAGGTTGTTGAGTCATACTGGAATGAAGATAATTTATGTAGGTCAGTAAATTTTCCATTTTGAGGTTATATTGGTTTAATTGTAGTAGAGGTTATATTTTAGCAGGGGAAAGGGCCATTTGGATGAAGAACAGCACTGAGCCTCTGGAAATAGCCCCCACTAAGAACATGAACAAATATGGACACTCTTCAAGTTCTAAAGCCAGTGGGCATAGCACAGCATCTCAGGTTTTCAGACGAATGTTCGTTCTTCACCACGGCTTTCTGTCTCAAAGGTGTCTGGCCAGAAGGCTCCGATGGGACAGACATCAATGCACTGGTGCGATCCCACAACAGAAAGGTCATAGCTGTCGCTGACGACTTTTGTAAAGTCCATCTGTTTCAGTATCCTTGCTCCAAACCAAAGGTAAGTTTAGTCAATAGAGACTAGTGTTAAAGGAGGAGCCCATCAAGGCCTGCAGTTCCAAAGCACCAGCTGCCACATGGGAGAAAGAGGAGGATTTATGCTTCTGTAAAAGGTTAGTGTGGCAAACTCACAGGGGCAGTTCTACCCTGTCCTGTCGGGTGCCTGTGAGCCGGCGTCCACTCGAGGGCAGAGAGGCTGGACGTGAGTGGGTCAGGGGCCCCGGCAGTGCGCTGGGTAAGCATCGGACTGCACTCCTGTCAGACTTACAGACTGGGGAGCGCTTCATAGAGTAGCTGCCTTGAGTCAGAGTCAACTCCGTGTTGGCAGGTTTGGTTTCCTTGGTTTCGTGTTCTGTAGGACTTTTTGTTTGGGGTTATTTGATGCCAGTGGTAAGAAAGTCGAAAGTATCTGGGAGCCTGCGAGGCACAGTGAACAGGCGGGGGAGCGGGGCATGCAGTCTTCATAGTCTGCTCCTCATTACAGGTGAGAAGTCAGCTCGGAAGAAGCCTTTTTGCAGACTGAGTGGTGGTTTTTATTTTGGCAGCCCTGAGTTTCTCCTCCTCATTAAAACCCGTGGCTGTTGAGTTGATTCAGACTCAGCCACCTTAAGAACAGAATAGAACTGCCTTGCCGGGTCAGGTGCATGAGCCTTCGAGGAACCAACTGCCTCTCCTTTCTCCCACAGAGCAACTGGGGGACTCAAGCGCGACAGCACTGTGCCTCCAGGGCTCCCGTAACCCCTCCTCAGTATATAAACCTGTCTTTCTTAACCTCTATCCAGGCACCTTCATACTAGAGGTCTTTCTTAAATCTGCTGTCCCCCTGCCAATCCAGCTGTCCCGATAGAATTGTTTATAAGCTATGACTAGTATACCCATGATATCTGAGAAAGACAGGCCTTGAGTGGTTTGGTTTGGTTTCCACCTATATGAATAGACATTTGAAGGAGATTTCTACCAGCTTTATTCCTCAGATTCTGTTACTTGTAACTTTTGTTTGAATGACCTGTTTCCCAAGCTGGATTACTTCCCCTCACTAGCCGCCTTCCTTGCTGTAAGCAGGCTTGTCAAGAATAATTGTGCCTTTGTCTGATTCACTTCTGTAGGCTCCCAGCCACAAGTACAGTGCCCACAGCAGCCATGTCACCAATGTCAGTTTTACCCACAACGACAGCCACCTCATTTCAACCGGTGGGAAAGACATGAGCATCATTCAGTGGAAACTCGTGGAAAAGTTCCCTTTGCCTCAGAATGAGATTGTAGCCGATACTGCTGTAACCAAAGCCCCCACCTCTTCCACCGAGGGCGTCCTGCAGCCTGACACCCTCACGCCGCCTCCTCCCCAAATCCTAAATGACACAGCGATCGCACCTGTGGAAGACGAGAGTGGGATCAGCAGCCCCCCCACACTCACGGAGGTCAGCCTCGAGCAGACTTTGGAGCCGAGCGAAGAGCCCATGGAGGGGCAGAGTGAAGCGGGCAGTGAAGACCTTGGTGAGCCTGTCCCTGAAGAGCTACCCCCAGAGACAAGCGAGGAGCCAGAGCAAGGTCACGACCCCCCAGGGCCCTCAAGGCCAGTCGCCCCTTCCCCTGTCCTAGCCCCGTGAGCTCAGCTGCATGTGCTTCCCTGATGGAGTGCAGTGAGCGCAGGATGGAAGGTGAGGGAGGACCACTTTAGATGGTGATTTCTGCTTTCCACATGGATTGTCCCCTTCAGTAGTCGTCTTTTCAGTCTCCAATGCAGTCGGTCTCTCAAAAGGTTCAGTTTGGTGTGGGTAGAAACTTCACCCAACTCAATCGCAGGAAAAGACTGAAGCATTCCCGTGTCTTCGACACGGCGTGAGTGCTGAGACGTACGTGCTGGAAACACAAGCAGCAGGCGCCTTGATTGTAACGGCCCCACATCATCCGGACAGGTTTTCTTCAGGAAAAGCCAGAGGCCTCGCAAACACTGCCGCTTGTTCACTGCCTCAGACTGTGCTACTCCCCCTCCCCCCAAAGGCAGAAAAGAAACAGGGGGGAGTGCTCTTATGGAGGGCTGCCTCCTCCTGCCCCAGGTGTTTCATGGAAACGTCTTCATTCAGAGAAACCCCAGTATTCACTGGGGATCGTGTCGCCTTCCAGAATAGCCATGCTGTTTTCTTACTCTGCTGGGAAAGGCCCAGGTGTGCTTGCTAGTCTACTTTCTAGGTGCTGCCTCTCCAAGTCATGACAAGGAACAATCCCGGCCTCTCTCAGTGCAGCTCTGTTTCCTCCACCAACTAAGCATTGGTTTGTTAGAGCTTTAATGTATAGTAACCATTGATACTCAGAAATCACGGATTTCTCCAGGGATTCCTTTCCTGGCCTCAACGTCTCCAGTGTTGGGCATTCTGGTGAACGGAAGGGGAAACCGCATGCCTATAAAATGACGCTGTAAGAAGTACCTGGCTAAGTTCCGTTTAGCCGTCCTCATTTACCCCGCAACAATAAGAGAAGCCGAAATACAGTAAGTTGAAATCATTGACTTGGTGCTTGAAATCCATTGGTTTAGATAGCATTTTTTATACAGTTTTATTATATTTGAGGGGTAAGATACTCAACAAATTGCCAGTCTTTTTTTACAGAAGTGTGATCAACAGTCACCGTAAACACCCTCCCACCCACCCCCAATAGATTGCATGTGTTAACAGACTTGCTATATAAGGTGATTTTTTTCCTTTCTCCCCTCCTGCCCCCCCAGGATGGAGTGTCTCTAAGCCTTACTAGTCCCATGTGGCCTGCCCTTTGCTATTTTGAGCAATGCATGTGTGATTATGCATTGGAAAGTTGTTTGTTTTTTCTAATTTGATCAGATGACATATTTTTCTTAAGTACATATTTCCTACTTTTAAAAAATTACTGATGATTATGTATTTCCTGTTTATACTTTTAATATAAAAACACTTCTGTTTTGATTTACTTTTTAACGTGCTGCATTGTTTGAATTTTTTTTTTCCTGGTCGGATCATGTTTAGAAACTTTGGTTGAGTTCAGAAGTCTTAAGTATGCAAGTGTTTACGTGATTGTGCCATTCCAGAGTGCACCTGAACTGTCATTCCCTTCATGTATCTTCTCAGGAGTAATGCAAATCAGGTATTTCATCACCATTTGGTAATATAAAAACTCCAGTGAACTCCACACTTAGAACCTTCATATCCACACGCTGTATATGAGGGTGCAGCAGGTATGCATGACAGTGTGTGTGGATACTCTTACTATATGTTGTGTGTATCCATATAGACGACGCTATGCCCCACATTGAACAGTGTATTTCTCGCTCTTTGTAGATATATGTCCATGTATCTCTTTTCCCTTTTGTTTACAACTGTCAAAAACAAAAGCCAAACACCCCCACCAAAAAAAAAAAAAGAAAGGAAAACTCTCAGAGTAGTCGTCTTCAAAGGAAGAGAAGCAGAGTGAAGCAGTCCGTGTTCCTGTGTCCTGCGCAAGGTCACGAAGGAGCACAGGTGAGTCTCAGACGGTCAGAGTGCACGCTTGCCTGCCGGCAGTGCTGATTACATCAGGAGGTCCACATCCCAACCCCCTCAAGAAAAAAAAAACTAAGATGAACCAGTAGTTCTGGGAGAAGGGCCAGCCTTTCTTTAAGAATCTGCAGGATACTGCTCTTCAAGAAGTAGGGAGTCCACTTGGGGACATCAGGCACCCCTCCATTGCCACGGACAATGAGATGATAATCATGATACTCTTGGTGGTAGTCTCAAAGACACTACTAGTGTGCTGGAAGCGTTCCAGCCCTGTTGCTGGCAACTACTGTTCAGTGGTCAATGAAATCTGTGATGATGGTTGGAAGTGGGTGGAATTAGGAAATTGTAAGTTTTTAGAAAAAAAAAATTGTGAATGAAAATGAATCCAAGTGTTTCATGTGAAGTTGTTGAGCCATTTCTATCATGCATTCCTGTCTCATGGCAGAAAACTTTGAAGATTAAAAAAAAAATAGAATAATCAGAACGTTTCCTTCGTCTCTGTCCATGCGTCTCTCTCTGCACTGCCGGTCTCCCTGGCCCCCTCACCTGTCACCAGAAACCGTGGCCACTCAGAGGGAGACGTCTCCCCGTGACCCTTCCTACTGCCTGGGTGGGATCCTGTCTCAGGCTGCCGAAGGCAATCACTCTGAATGAGACTTCTGGTTAGTAGAATAGCTTGGTTTTCATTTATTTTGTGTCTCACTCCCTCTACAGTTGAACATGGGCTATCCCTAGGGACCTTGGTGACCTGACTGGCCGGGCTCCCGGGCCTCTTGCCGCCGCCCAATGTAGCAAGTGCAGAGGGCATTGCAGTCCCTGCTTTTCCCTCTCTCCCACATTGCCCAGTCATGCTGATCCTCTGCCACCACGACCCTCAACTGCCCGCTGCAAAGCCTTCCTTGTGAAGACTTGCTTACCCAGATCGAGTCCTCCCTGCGGTCCCTGGTTTTACAGCCCTGGGAATGATGGGGTTGTCATCACAGCCTGCTTGCTTGGTCTCTGGTGGCTGGCAACTCTGAGGCCAAGCTGAGGTCAGGAATTCCCCCCCCACACACACACTGAAATCCAAGCCAAAAGGGGTTGGCAGGCACCACCCCACAGGAAACAAAGCGAAGGATAGGGAAGCCAGAGAGGAACTCGCTGGTGCGGAATATTAGTGAGTTCGATGTCAGGCACTGCAGAGTGCTTCAGGCTAACTTCTAGAAGAAACCAGGACAAGTAATTGCCTGTGCTGTCTCCACTGGGTAATGGCCAGGACATTGTAAGTTTGTAACTTCAGAGCCCTCTCCCACCACCGAAAGAGAGTCGGTGCAGAGGGGCAGAGATGGCTGCCCATGGTGGTGTCCCACCCCTGAGTCCCCGCACCACTCAGTGCAGAAACCAGGTCCTGCTGGAGAAACCTGCCCAGGAGGCCAGCACTGTAGTCTTCAGGGATGGGGCACTTTCTGCCCTCAGGCCCAGACAGTGTTACTAACTTTGAACTGACTGATTTGCCTTCTCTAAGCCTTCTCCAAGCAGCAGTTCATGAGTAGATCCTGACACTAACCTTGAATGTTCTCATATAAGAAAACTGCTCGCCAGTGGCAGGATGGGACAAACAATCCCAAATGGAGGTGTCCTCTTCGAGCTGTGGCCCTTTGCCCCCATGCGTGGTGTCTGAAGAAGATGGGGGTTTGTAGAACCAAGGACATTTATGTTGGAGGGGTTTTTTTTGTTGTTGTTTTTGGTTGTTTTGTTTTAATCATTTTTTTAAAATCATTGGGGGCTCATATAACTCACCATCCATATATACATCTATTGTATGTCAAGCACATTTGTACATTTATTGCCCTCATCATTCTCAGAACATTTGCATTCTACTTAAGCCTTTGGTATTAGCTAATTTTCCCTCCCCTCCCTCCTAGCCCCTCCTTCATGAAACTCTTGATAATTTATAAATTATTATTAGTTTGTCATATCTTACACAGTCTGATGCCTCTCTTCACTCACTTGGCTGCTGTCCATACCCCAGGGAGGAGGTTATATGTAGAATCTTAGAATCAGTTCTCCCTTTCTCCCCCACCTTCCCTCCACTCTTCCTGTATCACCACTCCCACCACTGGTCCTGAAGGGATCATCTGTTCTGGATTCCCTATGTTACCAGTTTCTATCTGTACCAGTCTAGCTTGGTTTGTCAGGTAGAATTGGGATCATGATATTGCGGGGTGGGAGGATGGGGGGAGGGAGCATTGAAGAACTAGAAGAAAATTGAATGTCTCATCATTGCTACACTGCACCCTGACTGACTCATCTCTTCCCTTTGACCCTTCTGTAAGGGGATATCCCGTTACCTGCACAGGGGCTTTGGGTTCCCAATCTGTACTCCCCCTCATTCACAATGATATAATTTTTAGTTTTTTGATGCCTAATACCTGATCCCTTCAAAACCTCATGGTCACACAGGCTGGTGTACTTCTTCCATGTGGGCCTTGTTGCTTCTGAGCTAGATGGCCACTTGTTTACCTTCAAGCCTTTAAGACCCTAGACACTATATCTTTTGATAGCTGGACACCATCAGCTTTCTTCACATTTGCTTATGCACATATTTGTCTTCAGCAATCATGTCGGAAGGGTGAGCATCATGGAATGCCAGTTTAATAGAACAGTGTTTTTGCATTGAGGAAGTACTCAAGTGGAGACCCAATGTCCTTCTGCTGCCTTAATACCAACCCTGTAAGTATATGCATCCAGATGTATTTCCCCATCAGAAACGTCCTTTGCTGGCTGAGCCCTGGTGGCATAAGTGGTTGAGTGCGCCACAGGCTTGGCGGTTCAAATCCAGCGGTGGCTCTCAGGAGCGGCACTGGGTAGCTCCCACGACCACCAGAGGCAGTGATACCCACAAAAAAAAAAGACGTCCTTTGCCTCCTAGTTCATTCCTCTATTACCTTCTACTTTCCTCTTGTCCCACTATTGTTCTCAGCCTTCATTTGGGTTTCAACCATTTCTCGTTACATACCCTTGATCAATCCCTTCCAGGTCTCTCACACCCTCCTTGTCACTGATTTTGGATCACTTGTCCTCTTTTCCCTGGGTTGGTCAACACCACCTCCTTTCCCCCACTCTACCCCCTCTCTCATGTTCCCCCGGAACCATGGGTCCCATTGTTTTCTTCTCCAGACTGTTCATCCAGCCTATATTATATAGATAGACCTGCAGAGATGATAATATGCACAAAATGACATATCAAGAGGAAGCGACAAAACCAAGTCCAGGAAGAAATATATAGGTAAAAAATAAATAAAAACCTGTAAATAGTTTTACGTCTGTTTGTTGACCTCTAGGAGTGTCCTTCGGTTGAGTCTGATGGGGTGCCATGCCCTGACCCCAAAGACTATTCTTGGCATTCCTTTGGGAACCTTCATGTTCTACACCCCCCCTGCTCTGTTGCACACCCTTAGTGTTTTGCCTCGGTATGGTGGGCTCAGACTGGGTGCAGTCCCAACCTTGTCTCTCCACTGTTGTCCCCCATAGGACTATGGGTCAGCAAGGGACGTGTCTCATAGTGGGACCAGCCATATGGTCTTCTTGGCATTGTTCTGAGCAGGCACATCATCCTCAAGGCTGGATGAACAAGGATGTTCACTTTCTCTTCTTCCCCCTTGTGTGCTCTAGTCAGACAAGTGCCTCTCCCCGAGCTGCAGCTTCAGTGCTGTCCTCTAAAGTAAATCCTTCTGGGGGGAGAGGCGGCTGTCCACCTAGTTGGGATTGGGGCTGGACCCTTACACCCCTTCAGTGGCTCACTGCTCCATGCCATCATGCTGTAGTCACATCCTGGTATACTGTGTTTAAGTCTGGTCCCTCTTTCCCATGGAGATATAAACAATACCCTTTCCTTGGGTGAGTTAGCACCCTGTTCCCCCACCACATATTGCTATTTTTACCCCCCGCCCTCCTTTTTGTTGGCTACCATATGTAGCCCTGGATTTGGTCCGGCCCCTGCCATACTACCTGGGCCCCACCCCAGGAATTTGAATACAATAGCTTTTTCCCTATGCTCCTTTTGCATTTTTTAAAAACTTAACTCAAAAAATCCATGATGTACTTGTCCTTTTGCGCTTAGCTTACTTCATTTAGCATAATTTCCTCAGTTCTTCCCAGGCGGCAATATGCTTCATGCATTCATCACTGCTTTTAAGCCATTGTATGTATGTATGTACTACAGCTTTTTAATCCATTCGTCAGTTCATGACAATTTGGGTTGTTTCCAACTCCTTGGCGATTGTCAACTGTGCTGCGATGAACATTGAAGCACAGATGTCTGGCTGTGGTTTGTTTCTTGTCTCTTCCGGGTATATACTCAGTAAGGGGATTGCTGGGTCATATGGTAGCTCAATTTCCACCTGTTTTAGATGTAGCCAAATCTATTTCCATAGTGGCTGTATATACCTACAGATTCACCAGCAGTGCATGAGTGTTTCTGTCTCCCCACAGCCCCTCCAACACTTGTTGCTCTCTGATTTTTTTAATTGAGCTTTCTTTGAGGGTGTTAGGTGGTTTCTCATTTTAATTTGCACTTCTCTTGTGGCTAGTGATCAATTGGTAACATTGGTCATTCGGATTTCTGCCTCTGTGAAACTTCTATTCGGGTCCTTTGCCCACCTCTTCAGTGGACTTTTTTTTTTGGGGGGGGCGGGGGAAAGCTATCAGGGTATTGTAGATTTTAGTAATAAGGCCTTTATCTGATGTGTCATTGCTAAAGATGTTTTCCCAGTCCATGGGCTCTTTTATTACTCCCTTGGTGAATTCTTTTGATATACACAGGTGTTTTATCTTCAGTCTATCCCACTTGTCAATTTGTGCCTCCTCTGTTTGTGGCCTTCCCTATTTCTGATAGCCTTTGTATTCCCTGTGTCAAAGTTCTCATGTTGGTTCCAATTCCCTCATTGGTGGCCCTAATAGTTTGGGGTTTTACCTCAAGGTCTGTGGTCCACCTTGAATTTATTCTAGTATACGGAGTGAGATAAGGTTCTTGCTTTATTTTTCTTCAGTTAGGTAACCATTCTTTCCAATACCACTTGTTGAAGAGAGGCATCTGCTTCCCATTTGACATTCTGGGGACGCTTATCAAAGATTAGCTATCTGTATGCGGACAGTTTGATTTCTGGGGTTTCAGTTCTTTTCCATTGGTGTGAGGATCTATCATTGTATTCATACCATGTGGTTTTGACCCCTATGACTGTGGAACATGCTAAAGTCAGGTAAAGCAAGCCCTCCCACTCTGCCCTTCTTGAGGCATTCTCTGCTAATTCTGGGCATCTTCCCTTACGTTGGAGGGGTTTTTGTGTGTGTGTTTTTCTAATATTTATAAATCCAGAAACCTGTCAGAATATCACTTTTTTCTCTCAAAGGACAAAGACAATTAAAAAAAAAAAAAAAACACCCGCCTAAGTCCTCAAACGTTAAAGTACAGCTCAGGCAGAGGACTGACGGGTTCCACACGATGACTCAGCCCCTCCAGCCTGCAGTGTCTTCATGAACACTCTCTGGGTTCTTGCGAGCCTCCCAAGTCTCTTCCTCAGGTCACCCCACCAGCCAGTGAGGGGTGTGCTTCCTGGAGTCGGGCCCTCCTGCCTCCAGCCTGTGCGGCCCACACCACTGCTGTAGGCTTTGGGCTGCGGGATTGATGATTCTCAAAGCAAACTCATTGCCATCAAATCCAGTTGGACTCACACCCGCAGGGCAGGGTCTGACTGCCCTTTCTGGTTTAAATCTTTGTGCGAGCTCGCCGCTGCTTTCTTTCACGGAGTGGTTGGTGGATTCGAACCACTGCCCTTGTGGTTAGCAGTCCAATGTGTAGCCCACTGTGCCACCAGGGCTGCTCACTTGTAAGAAGAGGGAGCTGGCATCCTCTTGTGGCAGGAAGGATTTTGGATGCGCATCAGGAAAGTCTAGTGGATGTGATTAGACTTCGCAAAGTGCAGCTTTGACCCCAAGGCTATCACAGAAAAGCCCCTTAACAGTGAGTGATGGGCGCCTTGCCCGTTATCCCCACGGCCAGAGGGTGTGTCCAGGGAGCTCCCTGGCTCGTGCTGGGCAGCACTGCCAGAAGCTACTGCCCCGTCATCACACGGTTCTGCCGCTCAGAGGAAGCCCATTGGGTGGAGACATTGTGTCTTCCCAGGCTGTGTGACATTGTGTCTTCCCAGGCTGTGTGCAGTCTCCTCTTGACAGGCTGCTGTGGCAGCTGCGCTCTGTCATTCACCAAGTGCTGTCTCCACTTTGTCCGTGCGCCTCGCCTCGTTGCACTGCCTGGGGCTCCGGCAGCCACAGGCTTCGGTGTCTTTCCCTTACAGCAGTGCAATCGCTCCCCTGACCCACCGCACCCCACCCCTCCACAGGGAGCCTGCCCTTGAGAGAGAGGAATAGGGTTAAGGGCAGGAGCCGATATGCTACCCGGAACATCTCTGAGGTCCTGGAGCCAGGCTCCCACTCCTGGTAGGGTTTACACTCCCAAGTGAGGAATACTACTGAACTGTGAAAAGAAATGAACCATCGAAGGAACTGAAAGCCAAGTGGGGGCCCTAAAAACTGCCTCAGTAGTAGAGCTCTCAGCCCGGGCCACCACACGTCCTTCTCATTGGTATCCAGTCACTCGCCAGAGTGCCCCTGGGGAAAGATCACATGATACCTGGGAGCGCCCCTCTGTGTAGACTTGTCAACAGTCACACCCACTTAGCAGACACTGGCCCGGGGGCTTGACAAGCCCAACTGGAAACTCACATTCTCCTACACCAGAACTCTTTCCAGGAGGGTTGGAGACAGGACCCCCCCCCCACCCCAGAGAAGGTGCCTCCCCCCATCATTCAGACACCAGTCTTTTCTACAGTGAGCGTGTGTGCTGCTCCCCACTCCAGAGGTGACCTGTCTAAAGCTGGGGGAGACGAGGACTCGAGAGGGTCTTCCATTCCTCTAGTGATGGAGCCGGCAAGTGGGCTGGCCTCAGCAGGAGCTCCAAAGAGGGAGGAAGCAGCTTTGCTGGGCAGCGTCCAGAGAGGTGACAGTCCATATTTTAGAGTTAATAGACTTACAAGGTCAAAGTTAGACAATTCTAACTACAAATATTGTGTGGTTCAGGAGGAGAGAAATAATGACTCCGAGTGAATCTTGATGGGTCCTCAATTGAAACCCCCAGACGCCCACGCCGGCTCTGAAATTCTGCAATCCCCCAAAGCCACCTTCTCCAGGACAGAGTAGAAAGGCCCCCTCTCCCATGGTTTCCAAAGCTCTAAGTGCACACAGGAGCAGCTAGCTGGCAGGTTTGGACTTCAGACCTTGTGGTTAGCGAACCCAACATGAAACCCAGTACCCCCACCAAAGCTCCAGATTCTGCATCAGAAAGGTAGCGTTTTGTTGTTTTAAGAGTTGGGTAGACCTCGTATTGTGGACTGCCACTTGGCAGTAAGAAGAAATGAACGATGGATACACACACAACTGAGTCCAAGGACCTTACTGTTAACTAGGGAAAAAACGAGTCCATTACAAACCATGACTGACATTTCATAGAACATTCTAGAAATGACACCATCGAGAAGAAGGGGGTGTCCCGACTACGGTGGACACACAACAGTGGAGTGATCCTTAACTGTTTACCATCATGTCTCACGGAATCATCCGGAAGCTGGTGCGGAGGGATTTTGTCCTGTGACAGGTCACTATTGTTCCATAATGGTTGTCTGTCCTTAAAGACCTCAGAGGGCTTCTAACCTGCCTGCCCCACCGCCCTCTAGGGAGTATAGTTATCCCTGCCCCCAAAACCATACATACCCCCTTTGGAGGCAGAGTATTCTTGGGAGGCTCCCCGAAGCTTAGAACCCCAAAGGCAGGCTGCTCTCTCACCCTGGGGAAAGTCCACCACCAGCCCTAAATTAGTAACTGCCAGGGCAGGGGACGAGGCTCAGGCTAAGGATTGCGCAGTGGGGAGCACTGGCGCGTGCTGATTGTGTCGGGGGTTCCATGGGGTCAATTGCACGGGCTTGCACACGTGAATGCTCGTCAAACAGGGCACCTGAGCCAGGTCGGTCGATTGGGAGTGGGGGGAGGGTTTGCTATATAAAGTTAGATACGATGTCACCATGGTGGGAAGCTGGCAGACGGGTTCCTAGCATTGTATGTACACGTTTTGAAATTTCCTGAGTCTATCCTTACTTCAAAACAAAAGCAAAAGCCATGACACCCAAACTTTACCTTCCCTTCATGCTTTGGGAGGAGGGCGGGGGCTCAGTACAACCAAGCTTCTTCGATACTGCTTCCGCGCCTGTGCAGAGCGGTTAGATCTTGGGCAGCTGACTGCAAGGTCAAAGGTTCGAAATTGCGGGACAAGACCAGGCGCTCTACTGCCAGAGCGGCTGCTCGGGGCTCCGCCTCCAGGTGGCACCTAGCCCGGTGCGGGCGAACCGAGTTTGCTGCTTTTCCCACCGCCACCGCCCGTTCGCGTAGTCACGGCGGGGCCCTGGCACCTGTGGCCCGATAGCTCGGCATCGGGGGTGGCAGGAGCCCGAGCGCGCGCCCAATGCGCCGCCGCCGCCAGAACTCGGAGTCTCGGCCAGACACCTCTTTGCTGGGGGGTTCAGAACCCCTCTCTTTTCCTTCCTTCCTTCCTCCCCTCCCCACCTCCCCCCTCCCTTCATCCCTCCTTTCCTTCCTCCCCTTCCTCCCTCCCTCCCTCCCTCCTTCCTTCCCTCCCCTATTGTGCGTCTGGATTCGCCCCACTTGCCGCCCTCGCTGTCCAGGCGTCCCCCAGGGATTTGTCCAGCATTAAAGGACCCGGAGGCTCGTCATCCCACCCCCTCCGCCGCCGGGACCCGACGAGCGGCCGGCAGAATGGCGGGGGGCGGGGGTTGGGGCAGCCTGGGGTCCTCGGAGAAATCCATTTCCGGAGGCGGGGGTGGAGGGGGGCACTGTCGGCCGCCCAGGGATAACTCGTCCCAACATCAGCAGGAATGTTTGCCCGGCGCTGACATTTCCATTTCGAAGATAAATGGATCCGGAGCTGAGCCCAGATCCCCGGCGCAGCCCAACCCTGCCGGCGCCTCTTCCCCGGAGAGACCTGGGGCGTCCGGGGTGGGAGAGTCCCCGCAAAGGCCACCCTAGGGACCATCGTCCAGGCCGGACTCCCGCGGAGCCGCACCCGTGCCACCCCCCGGTCCCTCCCGGGTGCAGTCCGAAGCGGGATTAAGGCACCCGGCCTGGGGCCCGGAAAGGGTGCTGGGTCCCCACCGCGCCGGCAGCCCCCGGAGTTGCACGGGCGGTGCGACAGATTGCGGGGACGCTGGGAAAGCCCGCAGATGGCCGCTCCCCGCCCCAACGCTGGAGTGGTTTCCATGGGAAACCCTCCCGTGGAAGCAGAAGGAAGTTCTTTGAAATTGAATTACGTGCGTTAATTACTTTTTTTATTAAACATATGAAATTTAAACACAGGTTCTAATGGAAGGTCCCCCGGGAAGCCGCAGGGGGCACAGAGTTGGGGACACACTGGTGGGTGACACGCCTCCCGGGCACCCTGGGGGGCCCAGCGCCCACACTCTGCACAGCCAGCTCCATGGCGCGACCCTGGGCGCCTGAGTGACACGGTGGTCACGGGCTTTCTTTAAAACCCTCGGTTCCCTCTCCTGCCACAGTACACACACACACACACACACACACACACACACACGCTAGGGCCTTTTGTCGTCGTCTTTGCCATTTTCCTTCTTTGCAGACAAACTTTGACATTTGCCAGTTCAACAGTATTTGCACACCCGGTTCTGTGATCACAAGTCCCGGATGCAATGTGTGCGACCACCACCCACTCTTTTTCCAAACTGTTGCCCGCCGGTAGCAGAACCTTGGTGTCTCCCCTTGGTGTCCCTGCCCCGCCTGCCCAACCTGAGACCCACTAATATACTCTGGTCTCTCTGAATTTGTCCAGGGTCCGCCCTCTGTCGCCCCCAACTTTTTCACTGAAGATTCTTTTAGATAGATAATTATGCACAGAACACCGCTTGGTGTGCGCGTCCACAAACCACCCTCAGGTGGCGCTATGGAGCTTTCGGGCTCGCACACTCGCCTCTGCTTATCCATACACAGGCCCTCACCGTAAGCCTCCACCTGACCTCCATCAGTACAGATGAGTGTTGCCAGGTTTGACCTTCCTAAGATGCAGTCACACAGCCAGGGGTCTCTCCTTTCACGTGACCGCTGCATCCCTCTCCCTTCCCAAGTATGGTGTCTCCCTGTTCCATGTCCCTGAACCATGTCGACCCCTGGTTCCCCGTCACCCCTGGACAGCTAGCCCTCAGATGTCACTCTCCAGGTTAGCCCCTTTGCCTCGACGGCAAACAAATGCCGAGTGGCCTTCTGTGCCCTCCATAGGGACCTATGTGCCCCAAACCCAGCTCTGTGTAGGCCCAGTCTCCACACCTCCTCTCTCCAGGGAATGCTGCCACCCCATGGCTCATGTCCAACTAATGTCCACCTACACTAAGGTGACCAGGCGTCCTGCTTTTTAACACTTGTCCTGTGTCCTGCAGTGTTTTAAGATTGAAATAAATATATTACACTACAATTTTTGCGTTCTATGAAAATTTTTGTTGCTCCATATAGACCAAATTTTAATCAAGAACCACACCTCCCTTCTCCCTCCCTCCCCCCAGCCCTCCCAGTCCTTGGTGTCCCGCTTAAAATCTGTTCACTTTAACCTACACTGACCCTCCAGGGTGGCCTTCCCTCTGTCCCCTGCCCCCATTAACCCTCACAGGAATCCTTAACTACTTAGACTGGGGCCTCTCCCCTCTGCCCAAGGCTACTCCTCCCCTCCACACACCAAGTGCTGCCCACTGAGATCCAGAGAGCAGCGCCACCTCTCCATCCCCACCACTCGACAGTGATGCAGCCCAGAGATCATGCTGAAAGAGCAAGGTAGTCAAGATGGACAGGTGCCCGGTCCAGTTGGGAGGCAGGCAGTTGGCCCAAGCCCTGCTCATGGAGAAGTGGGGGGGTAGGGGGAGAACCTGATCTTTGTGAGGGGCCAAGGCAGGCCTGGGAGACAGAAAACAAGAGTGCCAACAGGATCAGGGCCCAGCGTAGAGGTGCCCGCCCCTGAGCTGGTAACTCTTGAAACCCCGGGCCAATCTGCTCTCCATAGTGAGCCTGAACTCAGCATCGTCCCCTTCTGCCTGTGACGTGATCTGGGTCAGACACCAGACACAGGAGCCCAGCATGGAGTCTCCCAAAACACCCAGTCCACATTCCAAGGATGCAACACAAGGGTGCAGTCTGTGCCTCTGCCCCCAGCCAGACCTGGAGCTGATCCCCCTTCCTGGCAGCCCGGGTTCCAGGGGCAGCAAGGGCCCAGCTGAGGAGTCTGGGTTTGGATCAGGGATTATTTTAGGCGTAGCACGTCACACCTCCCAGCTGGTCAGGAACACAGGACACAGTGTGCTGGATTACACGGCAGAGATAAGCCCCCTCCACCCACTCCTTCTGTGATGGGCATCTGGAAGAAGCCAGGGGTGCTGCTGGATTTCAGGAGCTGGACGTGACAGAGGCAGAGGAGGGAGAGAGGGAAGCGGGGAGCAAGCACACAGCCCAGGTCCTGAAGCCCAGAGCTGGCAGGGCACGTGTTCCCCCACCCCCACCCCCAGCTTGGGTCTGGTATCTCCAAAGAGAAAAGGCCATGCCTCCCACAGGTTCCCAACCTCTCCAGGGGCCCACTGGACTCCTGTCTCCAAAAAAGCTACCATTGAGTTGATGCCAACCCACCACAGCAACTCTTCGGGTCAGAGTAGAACTAACTGGCCCTGTGAGCGTCAGACCTAACTCCTATCTTTCACCCGCTCTGATCTGCCCGCCTTGTGGCTAACAGCCGAATGCATAACCACTCTGCCTCGGGGACTCCTCCGTGTCACCGGGTCCCGGCAGCTGTGGTCTCATTTGAACAGCCCACACTACCCTTGGTTCTGGCCCCCCACCCCAGCTCCATTCTTTGTGGTGCTCTTACCCAGACCCCAACTCTGAGCAGGATGGACAGACGCGACAAGATAGGACGTTTCCCCCAATGATCGTTTCTTCCCCGAGGAGGCAATTCCGGAAGAGAGAAGGGAACAGATGTCATGTATAAACAAAGGCTTCTCCGTGTGACTCTACTTTAATTAGAATGACAACTAATTAAAAGCAATTTAATGGTGGTTCAGGAAAGGTTAATGAAATTCATGTTTTGGAGCCGGGGAACTTCGGTGGGAACACACACCTAACCTTTATTCTCTTTGATTATTCCGTCCAAGTGATTTCCTGGGCACGGGCTTCGTCTCTGGGTGGCTCTAATTACACACCACTGAACTTTGACGCCGGCATCAGCTCATCCCACTGCAACGCACCTTTCCAATCTGTTGTGTGACTGCGAGTTCACGGTCTAAGCAGGGGGGCGGGGAAGGAAAGGCTTGGGGCCTGCTGGGCCTTTGGAATCTCAGACTTCTGACCGCTTTCCCACCCTCCTAGGGGGCGAGGCACTTGGGCATACCAATCTCCCCACCCCACCCCAGGGACCCCAGGCTGCCACGTTCTGGACTTTCCCCCCATGGCCTTGGGTGAGGGCTTCACTCAACAACTAAAGCACAAGCCTGGCTCATCCAGAGCCCACTCTGCTCCTGCTCGCCGCCCCTTCGCTCAAGCCCAAACCATCGCGGCTGCCGGGAGTCAGTGCTGACTCCAGGGGACGCCATGTGTCTGAGGGGCCCTGTGCCCCAGCAGCTCTGGGGCTGCCTTTGGCAGGGCTGCTTCTGGAGGGTCTCTGAGTAGACTTTCGGACCAGGCGAGCCTATCAACTGTTTGTCCCACCCCGGGGCCCCCTCCCTCCCATGGGTGGTGTGAGGTGCCAGGGAAGCGACTCCCAGTGACTGGGTAGGACAGCACGAGAGACTCCCTCTGCCCCCCCCCCCCATCATGATGTGCGTTCTTTGACGCAGACACCGTCAGGCCACCTCTCGCAGGGCCCGCTTGCTCTTGGTTGCTGCCCTGCATGTGAGCAAACATGGCCACATTTCCCAGGAGCTCTATCTAGCGCTCTTCTCGGCAGCATGACGGCCATACTTGCTGCCTTCAAGGCGGCTGTACATTCTGCGGGCCGTCCACGCTCTCTTCCGAACGCTTCACCGGGGCCTTCCTGATGACCGTCCAGCTGCCGCTTGTTTGGGGGTGACGGTCAAGGTGACCTCAAGGTGACCTCGGGGCGTGTGAACACCGTGGAGGGAGAGTCGCGTGCGGTAGACTCGCCCGAGGCCACGCGTCAGCTGCTTCCATGGCACTGACTGTAGATGCCAGTCCAAGGAGATCCTGGACGACTTCGACTTTGCTCCATTGGTGCTTCCCCCCAACCAAATCCCAAAGTGAAACCCACCGCCACCGCGTCGACGCTGGCTCACAGCGAGCCGCTAGGACGGGGTAGAACTGCCCCCGTGAGGTTCTGACTTTAGGGAGGAAGCAACGTTCTTTCCTTCCAGGGGGCTGGGAGTTTCAAACTGCC